>FTLJ01000653.1:0-83487 GCA_900155495.1 Porogramme epimiltina
CGACCCCCCCCCCGCCGGCGTCCACCATCCGACCCCCCACTCCCCCTCTCGCGGCCCTGCGCCCCCTCGCCCCCGCCCCGACCCCCACCGCAGTATATCGCCTCATCGCCTCATCGGCTTCTCTCTTCCCCCCCGATTCCTCACCATCACCTGCGCCCGCGAAGCCTCGCCTGACCCCGCATGACGACGCTCCTCACGCCGGTCGAACCCACCCTCGGCGGCCCCTCCACGGCTGCCGACCTCGATGTCGAGCCCTCAAACGAGTGGAAGAAAGTGACGAGGGATCGGATCGAGGAGGAAATGCACGCCGACGTGGAGCGGTACCGCCGCGAGCGCGACGAGGCGCTCCGCGGCGCGGCCGAGCGGAGCCCCCAGTGGGAGGCCGCGATGGCCGCCTACAATACCAACATGCATCTCATGCGCATGCGTGCGCAGGAGAAGTACAACAACGAGGTCAAGGAGGAGCGCTACACCCGGCTGATAGCGCTCGGCCGCGTGGAGGAGAGCGAGGACTTCGAGGCGTTCAAGCGGCAGCAGCAGCAGGCGATGGACCAGTTCAAGGCCTCGCAGGCCCGCCGCGCGTCGATGGGCTCGACCGCTGGCCCGAGCAGCGTCCGAGATGGAGATGACGCAGAGGACGGTGCGAGCACGACGACAGCAACGACGACAGCCCCACCACCACCAACAGCAGCCAGTCCAGCGGCCGCCCTGACGGCGAGTGGTGAGCATGATACTAGGGACGGCGCCGCAATGCCCCATCGTGATTCGCGTCCGCTTGCCAGGGCGCCGCCCGCCCCCGACGCGTACCGTCCCCGCGATCGGACGCAGAGCGGCGGCTCGGACCAGATCCTGGCCGCAGGCAGCTACCCCGCGCGCCCAGGCCGCTCCCGCGGGAACTCGTCCACCTCCGCCGCGGACTTCGACCGCGCCGCCAACGGATCCCCCTACGTGTACGACCAGGGCTCCATCGGCCGCCAGGGCCTCAGCTCACTCTCCAAGACGCGCCCGCAGCAGCAGGATTTCTGGACGCCGAGTCCGGCTCAGAAGGATATCCTACCCCAGACATCTCGTGCGTACGCCCACGCCGCGTCCCCTATAAGCCCCGACACCCCCATCAGCGAGAACGGGAGGACTATCTCTCGCCAGGGCAGCATTCGCTCCAAGGGCCGACCCTCTCCTGTGACAGACTTTGACCCCTTCCCCCGCGATCGCTTCGGGATGGGCACCCTCGAGGAGCGCATATTTTCGCGCAAGGGCAAGGAGCCCGACCGAACCGACCACCAGCGCCAGCCGTCCTTCACGCAGCAGACGGCCGTGCACGACATCTTCGCGCGCCGCCCCGACTCGCGCATGACGATGCCCATCACCCCCTCGCGCCCGACGCTCGCCTCGCAGAACGCCGACGACGCGTACTTCCCCCAGGTCAGCCCCGTCAACTCGCGCTACCCGGACGACGACGGCATCCGCGTGCGCCCCGTCCGCCGTGTCACGCTCTCCGACCAGGGCTCGCCCGAGAACACGCGCTACATCCCCCCCGCCCCCGCCTCCGCCCGCCCGATCCCCTCCAGAAAGTCCTCCATACACGACTTCGAGTGGCCCTCACAACACGGTAGCCTCGGCCGCCCCATGTACGGCCCGCAGTCCCCACCCGCAGTCCCCACCGCGTCCTCGAGCCGCCCGATCCCGCGGCCGTCGACGAGCGACGAGGACGCGCGCCGGCACTCGCCCTCGGGCGCGTGGCAGGGCTCGCAGAGCCCGCCCGGCGCGCTGCCCTTCGCGGGGTACGAGATCCCGTCGAGCTCGAGCCCGCGCTACCGCCACTCGCCGAGCCCCGCGAGCAGCGTGAGCGGGAGCGTCGGCGTCGGCAGCGTCGGCGGCGGGAGCAGCGTCGGCGTCGGCGGCGGCGGCGGCGGCGGCGGCGGGCGGCGGCGCAACTCGAACGGCGCACGCTCGGTGCGCGCGCGGGGCTCGCGCGGCGAGTTCTGGCCGGGCCCGTCGGACGTGGCGCAGCGGCCGCTGCCGACGTACGAGGAGCAGTCCGTCGCGTCCGGGAGCGGCTCCGAGGCGGAGGACTACGGGACAGACCTGGACGACCTGTGGGCGATGCGCGAGCTGCAGGAGCGGCGGAAGCTGACGTGGAAGCTGGTGCAGGACGAGCAGCGCCGGCAGGAGATGCGGCGCCAGGCCGAGGCGAAGCGGCTCGAGGAGGAGGCCAGGAAGCGCGAAGAGGAGACCCGGCGGCAGGAGGAGGAAGTTCGCATGCGGGCCATGGAGATCATGAAGAAGCAGGAAGAGCTCGCAAGACGTGAGGCCGAGCTGCTCCGCAGGGAGGCCGAGGCCAAGCTTCAGGAGGAAAGGCGCAAGCGCGAGGAGGCCGAAGCTCGGCTGGAGGAGGAGCTCCGGAAGCGCGACGAAGAGCTCCGTCGCAGAGAGGCTGAGGAGGCAGAACGTCGAGCACGCGAGGAGGAAGAGCGACGGCAGAGGGAGGAGAAGGAGGAACAGGAGAAGAGGGAGAAGGAGAAGCGGGAGCAGGAGGAGCGGGATAAGCGGGAGCGAGAGGAGAAGCTGCGACGCGCGAAGGAGGAGCGGGAACGTCGGGAGAGGGCCGAGAAGGAGCGGCGCGAGAAGGAACGGGAAGAGAAGGAGAGGAAACAGCGGGAGAGGCGAGAGAAGGAGGAGAAGGAGCGGCAGGAACGAGAGCGACAGGAACGGGAGAAGAAAGAGAGAGAAGAGTGGGCTCGACAACGGAAGGAGGAGGAGGATCGCTTCGCCCGCGAGAGACAAGAGTGGGAAGAGACTCGAAGACGAGAGGCCGAGGCTGCCGCGGCAGCGGCGACTCAAGCTCGAATCGAGGCTGCGCGACTCGCCGCCGAGAGTCTCGCCGCGGCCGAAGCTTTGCGACGACGACAGGAGGAGGAGGCTCGTCGGCGAGAAGCGGAGGCGCGCAGGAAGCGGGAGGCGGAGGAGGAGGAGGAACGTCGCCAGGAAGAGGAACGACAGCGCGAGGAAGAGACCCAACGCCAGCGCGAGGCAGAAGAACAACGCCAGCGCGAGGCAGAGGCCCGACGACAGCGCGAGGACGAGGCTCGACAGAGGGAGGAGGCTCGAAAGAAAGAGGAGGCTCAGCGACGAGAAGAGGAGGCCCGACAGCGCGAAGAGGCTCGGAAACGTGCTGAGGACGAGGCCTTGCGAAAGCGAAAGCTTAAGGAGGAGCGGAAGGCGGCAGCGGAGGCGGCTCGGAGGGAGCGTGAGGAGGAGGCCAAGCGACAGCGAGAGCAGAAGCTACGCGAAGCTGAAGCCCAACGGCAACGCGAACTCGATGCGCGACGACAACGTGAGGCCGAGGCCGAACTTCAGAGGCAGCGCGAAGCCGAAGCTCAGAGGCAGCGCGAGGCCGAGGCTAGGCAACGCGAGGAGGAAGCTCGCGCAAGGGAGGCGCAGACCGCTGACGATCCGCTTGAGACAGATACACTGTCCGATCTCCAGGATCCCACTTTCATTCTCGAACAGGAGGCTGAACTTGAGCGTATCCAGTACGAACGGGAGGTCCGGGAGCGTGAGGCTCAGAAACGCGCCGCCGAAGCGGCCAAGCAGCAAGAGCAGGCCGCATCGGACAAAGAAGCCCAGTTCCGACGAGAGCAGGAAGAGCTCTACAAGCGCTTCCAGTCTGAAGAGCAAGGTCGCCAGCGAGAGTTCGAGGCGAGGCGGCGCGCGCAGGAAGAGATGCAACGGAAGAACCAAGCGGCGTTCCAACGCGAGGATGCTATCTTGGCGGAAGTCTTGCGTCGTTCGGAGGAAGAGCACCGCCAAGCCGAGGAGCGTCGACGGAAGGAGGACCGCAAGCGACAGGACAGCGTGGGCAGCGATTCCAGTCGTCCGTACATGCCTTCCACGCCTTCTGCCTCTTCGACCACGCCGCGGCCCATTCCGAATCCAGGAGCGTCATTTCACCATAACCCCTCCCTCTCCGGCGATCGCAGCAGCACGGCGTCATCTTCGAGCTACAGTAGCTCCGCCAGCTATTTCTCTGCTGCGTCGAACCGGTCGACCTCCACAGGCTACACTAGCTCCGCTTCAACCGCGCGAGCCCCTGCCACCCCTACCGCTAGTGCAACCCCTACGCCGGGCACCCCATCCGTCGCGAAAGGGTGGAGGCCTGCGCCTTCTACACCTTCAACGCCGTCAGCCGTCCCCGGCCGCGGTAGCTCCAACACATACTTCTCGGCTCGCACCGGAAGTAGCTCCTCGTACGCCCAGACCCCAGGTGCCGCCCGTACAAGCAACGCGTCCTACACCCCTTCGTCGCCCCTTGACGAGCAGGAGTGGTCCCGCCGACAGGAAGAGCACGCGCGCCGCCAGTTCGAGCAGTTCCAGCGCGAGCAGGAGGCGCAGCAGCGCCGGGCGGAACAGAAGGCGATCCGCCAGCTCAGCAAGGAGGACGTGATCCGGATCTTCGACGAGCACGAGAAGCGGTGGGCGCGCGTCCAGACGATGGACGGGCTCAGCTGGCACTCGTTCCCGTGGCCGATGCTGAAGCCGCCGAGCGACCCCGAGCAGCTGACGTACATCGAGGTGCAGGCGTACGTCCTCTCGCCGCACCAGCCCGGGGACAAGACGGACAAGGAGCGGATCAAGGACCTCCTCCGCAAGTGGCACCCCGATCGCTTCGAGACAAAGGTGCTGCCGCGGGTCCGGGAGGACGAGCGCGAGAAGGTGAAGGAGGGCGCGGGGTCCGTCGCGCGGCACCTGAACAAGCTACTCAGCAGCCTATCCGCGAGCGCGGAGAACGGCCTGTTTGGTTGATTGTACGAGGTAAGCCGTCGATCCGGTTCTGCGCTGGGGGAAGCCGCTCACCTGGCCCGCCTTTGTCCGCGCAGTTGGGTTTAGCAGCAACAGAATCAATTGTAGTCCGATACCCCCACTCCATGCACTGTAGGATTATATCTCACTTCATGACCGCAATATATCATACTTGACGAACTGTACAACCGCATTCCTGGACGCACTGCAGATAGTCGGACTGGGCACCATTACAACTATATGTATGATCTAGATGACGAAACACACAATGTATGCACTCCTAACATGGTTCTCCCCATTGATCAGAGGGCCCACGGACCCCATAGGACGCTTTCGGCCCCGGGCAGGGTCGGGTGTGAACGCGGACGGTGACAGTCTCAGTGTGTGCGCGTTGTGTGTCCGGACTGCCAGCTCGCAGTGAAGAGTGATTGTTATCAACGTCTTGTTCCTGCCGGATGCCCAGTGGCGGACAGGGATTATGGTGGGCCTGGCACACGGCGACTAAGAAGGTCCAAGCACATCCGCTTATAGGCACACTAATTCATGTGCTGAACGGGAGGTGTCCTTCAGGTCCAGGAGAGCAATGTATCAGTTTAGTCCATCTACTGTACGTCCCGCAAGGGCACATACGCTCACCTTGTGTGCCTTGGTCGGACATCGGAGAACGAGCCCAGTGTGGTTTGACCCGAGGGGGAATGACGTCGGCGGAGCCGCCGGATTCCGGTAGCCGAAAGGCGTGCGGTGCCAGATCTTGTCCGCGCCCAGGCCTCCGCCGTGAGCAGTTGCGAATAGCCGTCTGCAGATCGAGGGTGGGTGGCAGGTAGAGGTAAAGAGCGAGAGTCGTGGCTCTGCCTCCGGCCGAACGGTGGAGAGGACTCCTTTGTCTCTCGGCGGGCATTCAATATTCAGAGCTCAGCCGTCACCGCGATTAGCAGCGACGGTTGCCTTTTGCAGAGCGGAGCAGGCTTCACCCGGACGGTGAGTGGGACACCGTACACCTCGCGCCACACACACGTCGACTTGCACAAAAATCGACGACGTAATTCTTAAACACCTCCTGTCGTATATGATCTCGAAAGACGCCGAAGAACAGTGGCTGGTACAGAGGTGCGGGCCGGAGCCAGCTTCTGTATACAATTGCTTTCCATGGCGTTTTCGCAGATTTGCGCGCGATCTAGGCAGACCGCATAGGAGATGTTAAGGGGGAACCCAACTAGTGGGCTCGCCGATACGCCCTCCAACTTTACAGCATCGGAGGTTCACTCAGGGGGAGACCGGAGGCCCATGACATGCTCACGAGGTGGAGACGGCAGCCTGTGTTCGGCCGCTTCTAGTGCGCGCGACGACACTGAATGAGCTCAGGGGGAAAGGGGGGCAACCATCGTGGCACAAAATACAGCACTTGGGGCAAGTACGAGTACAAGTGCTGCCGGAGTCTGGTGTCATAGGATCCGAGGATCTATATGGGCGGCCACGGGGCGTCTCCCACGACGCAGGCTTCCGGGCGGTTCGCATTCACATGCGCGCGCCGGCGATATCGTGCGGCGCGGGGCACCCCGGGCACGTAGACGGTGCGCCCGCGCACACGCATTACAGGCCCACGCTGCGCATGAATAGAAGGACGCTCCGTCGGTCCAGGCCTAAGTCAATAGGCATTTTGAGTGGCGCGGGCCCGGACAATCCGCGGCTCCATAGTGAGGAGCGCCGAGGACCCGTCCCGGCGACTTCGTTGTAAGCATTTCTTCCAGAGGCCACGGAGGAGTGGTGCTGCCGATTCGGTAAGGAGGGTATCCCGTCCGTGAACGGAGGAAGACAGCCAGGGTATGAGTGAGAGCGCGAGGAAAGAAGATACCCAGTAGGATGAGCTTCACGCTCGCCTGCAAAGCGGTTGTTGCTACCCGGCATTTCGTCTCCCACCTCCGTCGTCTCGCACCCTCCGCGACGTTCCCCTACAGCCACCTCAGCCCAAGCGGGAGCACCCATTGGCAGATCCACCGCATGAGAAATACACCAAAGACGGACAGCGAGTCTTACCTTCCATCGAGCCCGTTTTTCAAAGTTCGCGATGTGCATGAAGACGTTATTCCGGCATGCGCCGCACACGCGTCGTGTCCGCCCGGAGAGTCGGAAAGGGAGGCACGAAGAGTGCGTGAGCAGGCCGCGGGACGGGTTTGGGAAACGATCCCGAAATGTGGCTAGGGCGACGGCACGCCTGCGCCGCCGTGCCGTTGGGCAAACGTAGAGCGGGGTAGGCGGGGTGCGCCGCCAAGCCCCTGCAGGCCGTCCGCAGCTGGCAAGCCCACGTCCGTCGCGTCTTGAGTCGGCGTCGCCCCACCGCCGGTTGGAGAAGCCCCTGCGCAGGAATGGGCCGAGCGCGTCCGTCCCCAGTGGGCCTGGGAAGCGCACCCTGCGCCTCGGACTCGACGACGACCGACGCCCCGAGGGGCGGCGGCCCGCTGTGCGAAGTCGGGCACGGAGAAACGCGCATATATCCGAGCATCGTCCCAGGGGATACGTCCGGCGTCCTGGCGCGTCGCCGGCTTCCCGTGGTACTCGCTCTCGTGCATCGCGGGAGCGTGGGGTCGCGGCCTGCACGAGAACTGTGGCGTCAGGTAAAGGCGCCATAGGGGTTCGCCCGAGGACGCGCTGCGCAACGCTCTCACCTGAGTGCCGGCCAGACTCCAGTTGCCCCGCTGGTTGTGGAGTGGGAGTGGTAGGTCAATTAGTATGGTGCCCGGGTGGGAGAGCTGCGCGAGAGCCTGTGCGCCTTGGGAGTTCGAACGCGAGCGTTGAATGCGGGGTGCTGCATGACAACTGCCACCTAGACTTCTGTAGCACCCTCGGCGACACCGATGCTGTTGTCCCGGTGATGTCCTCAGTGTAAAGCCCCGGTATTCCGCGAGGAGCTAATACGTCTATGGAGCATCGAGTTCAATTCAGCTGGGAGTCCACGAGGGCCATAAACTGCCCGGGCGCACCTTAATTCCCGCGTGATTTGCCGCCTCCGAGGCTCGTGCTACACCGGCGAAAACGACGCGGTACACTTGCCCTACGAATGAGAAATTGGGGCACTCATTGACGCTATGTGTTTCATAGCATAGTTGCCCAGCTGACGACTGCTTTTAGAAAGGAGGGAGTGGAGGGGAAAAACCATCACGACTAGCCCTTTGGCGGTGAGAGCACGCTGGCAGGATACACTATCTTTTATGGGCGTCTATACCGCAGGATAAGCATGTGGGCGCCTCTATGCAACCCACTCCACGAGCGAACTTGTTCACGAAGTCCTTGCCACGGCCGTATGAAACGCAGACCACACACGTTCCGCAGAAGTGCCGATGCCCAGAGCTTCTCTTGCGTTGCGTTCGGAGGGTGTACTTACGTGGCATCCCGCCATCCTCTCGTACGCTCCTAGGGTCGCGGACGGCCATGGGGGGTCGAGGCTCCGCCAGACCCGGAGCGGCTCTGCGCCCATTGGGAGGGAGCGTGATGCCTTCCCGCGGCCGCGATCATGTGCAACCGCGGCCCACGGGGTGGACACGGTCGATCCCCATCTCGCCGCGCCCCCACTACAAATTCGGGGAAGCGGGGGTGGCGCGCGGGTGGGCGCGCGGGCGCGGGTCGTGGGCGGGACGTCTTCGGGCGCCCCCTTCCCCCTGGGTTCTCCCGCAGCGACATCTGATCACCCCTGCGATCGGCAAGGGCGCGCATTCACATTCGCCTCGCTGGCGAGGTGGGCGGGGGGGGGTCGTCTGTTGGTGCGTATTGCGTGCGCGGGTGAGCGCGTCGCAGCCGCGGGTAAGTGGCTATAGCCTACTCACTTAGTGCGCGCGCGAGGGGGGCGTATCAGCCCCCTGCGCGACACGAACATTTAAAAAGAACGTTCGAGGGCCGGGCGCGCGCTCCCACCCCGCGCGATGCCCGCCCCGTCCGCCCATCCGTGGAAGGCGCGAAGCGCGGCCCGGCGTGGAGCGTGGAGCGTGGCGGGCTGGACGGCGCGAGAACGTCGGGCTCGGCTCTGGAAAGCTTGAAGCTTATGACGGGGCGATCCTGATGCTCCCCTTCTTCCCCCCCATAGTGGACACACGTTTGCGGGGATGTCAACAACAGTCGAATTTAAGTCGCTCTAGCGCGGACATGGGTTGATACAGTGGGTACTTAAAAGTGTCCATCAGGAACGACGCAGCAGCTATGTACACCTAATGGGAAGGAGGGTGGTGGTGGGGGGGCATACCGAGATGCGAATCTATACGGATTAGATACAGCATATACAAGGAGTTGCTACAGTACTTTCCGCACGCCCATGCTTGGTACGCGCCGCGCCGAGGGCGGGGAGGAGGTCGGCGCGGGCAGACGGTGTTTGGTAAGGTGGATATGCGGGGGAGAGGGGCGAGATAAGCGGGTTGTAAGATGAGGATCGATGAAGCGAGCGAGAGGAACGCGATAGCAAAACAAGCTAGTGCCGGATGCGAAAAGACAGCGAGATACAGAGAGACACGAGACCGGGCAGACCATGTGAACCTTGTGACCGATTGAACCGTGGATTGGAGGGGAAGCGCGAGCCCGGGCGGCTGGACGTTGCGCGTGCGACGTAAGCAAGCGCGGCGGACCAGGGGGCGGCGCGAACGTATGAATATGCGCGGATGCGGGATGCAGAGTGCGAGGGTGGCGAATGCTAGAGCGATCAGTGCATGATGCCCGAAGAGAGCAGAAATCCTAAGGAGTGACGATGCAGTATGACGAGAATCCGGATCGTTAATGAGCGTGACGTATGGTGGGTGTATGCATGCTGTAAGGTAGTCTGAGTGTGATAGTGAGCGTATGGTAGAGGGGGAGAGTCCGGGCACGCCGCACTGATAGGCTGTTTTCGAGGTAGGGATGGGGGAGAGCAAAGTCCAAATCCAGGGTGCAACGGGGATCGCAAGTGTTCATGAGATGTAGTACCATGCTAGGTTGACGCGGCCGACGTCTTTGATGACAACCTGCGCCTGAACGCGGCAGACCTACGCGCGCGGGAACCGTGTAAGCGCCAAGTCAATTTTCAACTACAATGGAACGCACCATGTCGGCAACCTCCCAGTCCTTCCAGTAGACGTGCAAGCTCCCGTCGTCGCGCGTCTCAATCTTCCGTACCGCCCCGAAGCTCTCGCACCACTTCACCACGTTCTGTACCCTCCGCTGCTGCTCTAGCCGCCTCTGCTGGAGGTCTTCAAGCGGGCTTGTGGGGGACATGGACGAGGACGAGCGCGATTGACCGAGCTCGAGCGGCGCACCGCTGATAACGAGCTTCTTCTTGCGTCTCCGTTGACGGCCGGTGATTGACGCGAAGAAGGATTGTGGGCGAGGCGACGGCACTAAGAACGAGGGCGATGGCGTGCTGGGTGACGGGAGTGGGAGCGTCGGCTGGGGTGGCGATCCTGGCGACATGGGCCGCTCAGGTATCTGGAGGGTGAGGGGCTCTTGGATGGTCGGTGGCGAAGGGGGGGCGGCGGGTTGTTCGGCAGAGAGGAGCGGAGAATCGGGGTGGATGTAAGGGTTCGCGGCGAAGACGAGAGACTCCTCCTCGACATCGTCAGGCACGCACGACGGCGAATCCGCAGCGAAGGGATCGGAGAAGTCGTGCAACGGCTCGATGGGTGTGGCGAGCATGGAGACAGTTGAACCGTTGGAAGAGTTTGACGATGACAGCGAAGGCGCCATAGGGGAGGGGGTCATAGAGAGGGAGGGCCGCGAGCTCGTCGTCGAGTTGTCGGGCGAGTCGATGCGTCGGATGTCAAGGACGTCGGACGATCCACGAGGTGTGTTGGGAGGAGGGAAAGGTTTGGCAAGCGAGCCCGACCGCCCGCGGCCGGATAATAAACTGAGAAAACGGTCTCGCTTCCTAGATTTGCTAGCCGGCGATGATGACGCATCATCAAGGGACGCCTGAATGATGCGAGGGCGGGACGCCACTGAATCTAGCGACCAGCGAGACGCTAGGCCAGATTCGCCCTCCGCGGCCCTCCCCTTCGCAGACTGCTCTTCCACCGTGATGGCTTCGCCCGGCGTTACCACGTCGGCTTCTGCCACGACGGTGGTGTCGCTCATGGGCGACGGGAGTAGTGTGCTGGCGACGGAAAATGAGGGTGATGGGATGGTGGCGAGCTCTGCGAGACGGCGCAACTGTGGCGAAGATGCTGATGTTGACAGCACTGGCAGCGCTGGACGTTGCCTCCGCCTAGGACTAGAGCTGATTGGTATGGAGCCGGTTGGAGCCACCGTGGCGCTGCTACTACGACCACGACCCATTGGTCGAGGGAGAGGAAGGTCACTGACTTCATCTAGCTCATCAGTTACGTATACGCCAGCCCTCTTCTCTGTTTCGCTTTCGCGCTCCTCGAGGAGGGAAAGCGTCGATGAGATGGAGGGGTAAGTCGCATGCCGATGTGAGCTAGGACGAATCAATGGCGAGCTGGAGATGGACGATCGCGGAAATGTACGCGACTTCGAGGAGCTCGAAAGGCGGGGGGATGAAGAGGGGGAATGGTGCTCGGTGCGTAGCGCGCGAGGAGATGCGTATGGGCCGGATGGTGACGATCCTGAAGCCTGCGCCGGTGAGGAGGGTGGGACGAGGGGAAGGCTTGGATGCGACCGGAGCCGTGCTGCTGGCACGCTAGGTAGTGGCTAGAAAGTGGCAGATAATTCAGTTTCTGCTTGGGAAGAGAAGAAATCGTGATGGACGAAGTCAAACGAACACCCCCGTGTGGCACGAGTCAAAAGCCACAGGACGGAAGGGCGGGGCGGAGGGTCACGGCGGCATACCCTGTGAACGCCTCGCCAACACATGGGGGCAAAGCATCCGCTCCTTCGTTACGTGCTATGCCCTTTTTGGGAATTTCGATGGGAGCTCGGATTTGCCCGAACAGAGGGAGCGGCGGCCATGGGCGAAGCGCGTCCCAATTCAGAAGGAGGGTACGACCAACCACACTCGAGCGCCTGAAAGCTAAAACTTTGTGCAGTGATCGAGGGGGCAGCCACCGACATAGCCCTCTCCTACCGTCCACGTCAGAATACGCGCGTCGAACAGTGTCGGCCGAGCATGTTACTCGGGCAGGAGTCGTGTGAGAGTGAAAGATACCGTCCAACGAGCGGCAGACGAGCACAGGCAGTGCGGGAATGTGGATGCCGGAGTAAACGGAACACACCTTGTCAGTGTCGGCCCGTGGAGACGTCAAAAGACTCTGGGAACGCGTTCGGGGAGTCGGAGGCATGGACTGCCTGCCGGCGAAGAGTGTTGGGTCGTACACGTACGGCAGACACGCTTCCTCATCTTCCTCTACTGTAACGTGGCGGGATATATGCGTACGTGAGACACGGATATATGCCACCGGAGAAGACGGAACGCACCGTCAAACAGATCTGGAACGCCGGTCGGAGGGTCGGCGGCTTCCTCGAGAGCCCAGGAATACTCGGTCTGAATCCACCGGGCTGTGTCGTGGGCGTACGTGTCGTTCTCCTTCTCGGAGAAGAGGACGTCGTCCTCGCCATAGCTGTAGCGGCTCTCGTAGCCGAGCTGCTGTAAGAGCTCGAGCTTCGCGTCGAGTTCGCGGGGTGACGCGGAGAGGGCGCGTGTTATGAGGGATGTCTGCATGGAGGGGGCGTGTAGCTGCGCGCGCAGAGGTGAAGAGGGTAAAATAGGTCGCGTCGAAGCAGACACGAGGCGGACGCGTTGGGCGCGTGGCTGGGAGGCCATGCGGGGGATGAGGTAAGTGTTACGTCGGACGCTCGAGGAAGGTATGGACGGACGAGTATAAACAGCCGACGACGAGCAAACGTCGGGACGGGAGGGCGGGGCAGCGGCGGGTGGAAGGAGGCGGGATCCGGGGCGAGGGAGGAGGAGGATCAACGGAAAGGAGGGGCAGAGGGAGGGTATTTGAAGCCGACTGCTCGAAGCGGTAGCTGGGACAGAGCAGGAGCATAGAGTTTGATCGCTAGAGGACCCGGCCGCGCGGGTAGGTCCTGGGAAAAGCAGAACGAAACCGAGGGCCTCTCTCCGGTCGATTGGGTTTCCCCGCCCGCAATCAGGAAATGGTTATGTAAGCAGAACCCCTCGACTCGGCGGGCCAATCGTCGGGCGCGCGATCTGGGCCAGGACTGGGAGGCCGTGGGCGGGGAGCGCCTACGAGCACGAGAGGGTTTTGCCGGGCCCCCGGGCACACAGCTGTTGCGAGTTGTTGCCCCCGGCCGCCTCCGCTCGCTTTTCCGCCTTGATCGTCGTCGGCGACCCCGCTGTCCAGAGTCCGCGAACGCACAAGAGGCCGCCTCGGGCCGCCCCAACTGCCCCTCCAGTCCTCGTCCCGCATGGAACAAAATACCACTCCGCTGGTCGCCGCCCTCCCAGCCTCTTTCGCTCCTCTTCCCCGTCTCTCATCGCGATACGCCCGCCACAAGTAGTCTGGGAAACAATCGATGCGGGTTATGAGGGGGATTAACCGTCCATCCACCTATCCTCCGCAGTCCGCGATCTCGCCGCCCATTATGTTTTCTGCTCTCTTCACCCATCATCCACATCATCTGCGCGAGCCGCTCTGTCTATTAATTTTCCCTCTCCCGCTCCTCTCAGCCCCGCCGTGCGCGTGATGCCGCCCAACAACACCTCAAAGTGCGCCACTGACAACGTCCATACATGCCCACCAGCTTCAAGCGCGGCCTTCTTCGCGCGGATGACCGTGTGGCCTCAAATTCGCATATGTGCACGACGACAGGCGCCGGCTGGGGTCCGGGCATGATTCGACTTCGCACCGCCGTCTTCCTACAAACCCCCTTGTGAATTCGCCGCTCGTACGGGATCTGCGTCCTGAATGCAATGACGCAACACCGCGTTTCTGTCCACGATCGTGCACTTGCGACTCTCGAATGCAGACTGCATGGGTGTGAATCGCTCGTGCTTACACTCGCCACTTTCCTCTGCTCGCCAGAGGCCGTTCTTGTTCGCACTCGGCCCAGGCCGCCTGACATACGTATGTCAAGCTATTTACGTGTCCGACCGAGGCACTCTGCAACGTGTTCCATGACCTTGTTCCCGTCGCCCCAGATATCTGGCGTATGTGCAAACCCTAATCCGCAAGTTATCTTCCCCGCGTTCTGCCAAACACTCCAAGGCCCTATACTCACTAATACAACTCTCCAGCTTCATTTCCGCTTAACGACAGAAGCAGCTGCGACACAACGAGGCGCCGCTTCCGCCCGTATCTTTTCATGATACAGCTACAGCAAGCGTCCGTAGTTCCACCCTACGGTCACTTGGATTTCAAGGGCACACGGGAAGCGGAATACAGATTCGGCCCTTCTAGGCCCGCAGTTTTGCCTGCAGCGTACACGCTTCCCCGCCAACGCTCGCCTTCGGCGCGACTTCTCATCAGCCACAAACCCCCATCTGGCCCCGATCCAGCAACTCGCGACGTCGCGCGCGCATGCATCGCAGCCGTAGACGGTCGTCCGCCCCTCGCCCGGCGACAGACGTCCAGTCAAGTCACCCGTCGACACCGCGGGCAATGGCAGATCGTTGCAAGCGCCTCTCCGCCGGCATACGCCCGTCGCGGGCGTTCTCCTGCCGCCCCATCCCCGCCGGGCTCGGCTCGGCTCTCTCGCGCGCGCAGGCAGGCACTATGTGGTGGCGATCCAGCTCTCCACGCCTGAACTCTGCTATCTTCAGCCCTTCTCCCCCCTCCCCTCCCTCGCCTTCCATCGCGCGTCGCCCGTGGTCCTTCGTTCGTGCGTTTTGCCTCGCTTGGACGCACGGGCGCCGCGCGTGTCCCATAGCACGGCACTCACCGCGAGAGGCTCATGCGCACGGGGAGGGGGTGTGCGTGCGTGCATGCTTAATGCGTCCGCGGACGGACGGCCAGCCGCGGCCGGGCAGCCGGCCCCGCTTCATTAAGCACGAAGGCGCGCGGCTCGCGCTTCTGTTCCCCCGCGCTCGACAGGCAGGCCTTCCGCCCGCTCCGCACCCTCGTGCATCGCGCGAGCAGGACGCAGGCTGAGAGCTCGGAGGCTCGAAGAAGGCCGGGGGGAGGGCGCGTTCCCTCCCCCCCTACCCATCTGCCGCCTCTTCTCCCGGTCGCGCCGACGACGACGACGGGGGCGGCGCTGCCCAGGGAGGCGTCGCCCGGCGTGCGGTCGTGCGTCCCGGGCAGGTCGCTCTCCCCGGGCCAATGCAGCCGCGCACGTCGAGACGAGCGAAATAGCAGTCGGTGGGCGCGCGCGCGGATAGCGTTTGCGGCCCCTGTCCGCTGATGCGGGTTCGATCCCGACTTCAGCGCGGACGCTTTTTCCCCGCGGCGGAAGCCGCCTGCCCTGCCCTGCCCACCCCCTGCCCACCCCCTCGCCTTGGCTGCTCGTTTGTGTTGGTGCGCACTCGCAGCGCGGCGACCCGCTCGCGGTCCGGACGCCCTGCGCCACCCTGTTTGTCGTCAAGGGGTATGAGACGCGATCACGACCAGAGCTGTCGCTCGTCAGAGCCCGCTGCGCAGGGGTGTTACGGCAACACCTGACGCCACTTCCGAGGAGTTCATACCTTGCTCTCGAGCCATACACCGCCGCGCATGATGAAGAGGAAGACGCTCCCCGGTGCCTATGTCCGCGTGTGCGCGACTCACGCCCTCGGGGGCGCTCAGCGCCCCCACCGCGCGCCCGCCGCCTGTACCTGCTCGCCCCCCGCAATCGCAGCGTCGCCAGAGAGTGTCGACAGCGAGCGTCGACGAGGATGGGCCCCGCGACGCCTCGCCGGGGCGCGCAAGCCCCACACACGCGCAGGGGCGGCTTCGCCTTCTCGACGCTCGACGCTCTCCGGGGGGACTTCCCAATATGCCCTAGTTGAGCCGACGTCTCATCGCGCATCCCAGACGGGGCATCCCACGCTCCCGGGGGCCCCTAAGTAGGCTCAAGCGCGAGAGCCCCCACGCACGCACGCACGCGCGCGCGGAGCCACGCAGCCCCTCTCTCGCTCGCTCGCGACGTGCGCACCCGCAAGCCTAACCTTCGCGCCACCGCAGGCTTGGGAGGGGGGGAGGGGGTCAACTGGTCACGGTCCCGCGAGTGGGGGCTCGGCCCTTCCACATTCGGGGCCGCACGGGGCCCACCGTCCACCGCGCGCCACCCCTTCATACGCGTGCGCGGGGGCGCGCGGCTGTAAGCAATATTCGCAAGGTTCACCAGCCCGTGCGCCGCGCCAGGATCTCCACCGCCCCACGGGCGCGCGCACGCAGCGCAGCGCGGAGCATATCCCCGCCGCGCCCGCGCCCGCGCCGGGGGCGGGGAGTGAGGTGAGGATAGCCTCCGCCCGCCGCGTGGCCGCACTGGAGTCCGTCCAGCCCCCCAGCGGCAGGCGCGGCCGCGCAACGGGGCTCACCCCGTCAAACCCGCGCGGTGCGCCTTCCGTTTCCGCCGCGCCGCGCGTTCTCGCGGGGCTTATGTCCGCGCCCTTCCCGTGGGCGAAGCGACGGGCCTTCGATGCTGCCCGCGCCGACGTCGCGCGCATCTCCTTTCGCGGCCTGCGGCCTGCGGGGAGGCGGCGGCGGAGGGGGGGTGGGCGAGAGCGCCCGTGGTCAGGCTGCGCGGAGTCTCGGACTCAGGCTCGGGCTCGGAGGGGTCCCCGCGGTCCGGGTGATGGGATGGGCCCGCGGCAGGTGCGCGCCCGTGCGCCGCACCTTTCCGAAAGGCCTTTCCTGTCGAGCAAGCGTTCGCGACGCCTGGCAAGCTTCTTCCTGCGTCCCAGCGGTGCTCTGTTCGCTCTCATGGGCCACCGCAAGCCCGTGCGTCGCGAACGACGGGCGTTCCATCCGAGCAAGCTGCCACCATCCGATCCGGATACGGGGCGGCGGGGAGCGCGAAGGCGCGCATTTTTCTTAGCTTCTCGTACGTACGCCCCTTCTAGCGGGGCCGTCTTATCAGATGACCACCCTTATATCCCACCTTCATTACTTGCTAGGATGCCCACTGCGCGACCACAGACGGTGATTGCGCACGGACCACGTCGCCACGGACGACAAGCGCTCGGAGACACTTACGTGCGTATTTGGTAGTACGCTCTAGAGTCTCGATGGGAGAACGCTCATGGGAGATTTGTGGGTCTATAGTAGGTTCGGGTTCGATTGTGCAGACCGCAGACGCGAACCTGCGCGCATGTCGGACCCGGGCTTACCGCCCTGCCAGGGAAGTCGAGCGTGGGCCCGTGCCGTCCTGTGAGGCCCGGCGGCAGGGTGTGGCTACCGTACGTGCCGCCGGACCCTGAGGGACCCAGGCCCCGTCACTGGTGGCCCCTATCCCCCCCAGCTTCCCCAGCCTGTTGGGAGCAGTTCTACCAAGTGTCCCCTGAACTTCCTCTGCCCCTCGACAGACAATCCTGCGCCCCCTTCTGCTCTTCTGCCCCTCCAGCATGTGACTCTGCGCTGCCAAACCTTCTAATCTCATGCAAGTGCGAGGACAGTACCCGAGTGCTACGACGACCCCCTCCACCCACATACGCCCTTCCTCCCCCTGGTCCAGGGGCCGCCCTTCAAAAATTCGACGTCGGCGTCGCCACCGGTGCTTCGTCTACCCCACTCGCCGACGTCCAAGTGAACGTCCGCCCATCCACTCGCCTCGCCTCGACCGCGCTCCGCTCCCGCCACCAGGACCCCAGCCTCCCAGGCGTGCCCCACACCTACAGCTATGGGCGTCGCGCGCCCCGTCCGGGCCACCACCACCACCACCACCCCAGGACAGGGCTCGGCTGCCGCGCCAGGGCGCGCGCGCGCCCGTACTCCTCGGGCCCTGTCCCGCCGGCGGCAGCGTGGGTTCCCGTCGCCCAGCCGAGCGTGCGGCGGTGCGCCGCCTCTCTCGTCCATCCCCCCACCCCTCTCATCTGCACTCTACATGTCCCATAGCTCACCGGCAGCGCACCCGCGCACCCGCGCCACCGCTCGCGGAGCCGCAAGAGGGAGTGGCAGCCGGCGGGGCCGGGCTCGCGTCCACCACGTCCGCCTGCCTGCACGGCGCGCGTCACAGGGCACGCCCCGGGGATGCGCCTCTGCTCTGTCTCTGTCTCTGTCCCTGTCTCTGTTTCTCTGTGCGCGCGCGGACCCTCGCGCCGTCGCGCGCTGTCAGTTGCGCGACGGGCGTGGGTGCGGGCGTGACGTCATAATTGCGCAGGGGGGTTCGCGATGTCGCGGCGGGCGCGCGCGAGAGCTTTTTGTGGCCTGGGGCCCCGCTTGTGGGAGGCGTCGGTGCCGCGCGCTGGACGGGGCGCCGTGCCGCCCATCTCCGGGGGTGTCGAAGCTGTCCTTCCCTTGCGCGCCGCCGGCGCCGGGCTCGATGGCGCACCGTCACATCTGCGAGGCGCGCCAGGTAAGTAGCGTTCAGGCGGTGCGTGGGTGGGTCCACTCGTCACCGTCGATCCCCATGCTGCACTAGTGGTGGTGGTGCTACTGTGACGCTTCGCGGGTACCCTGCGCACCTCGTATGGTATAGCGAGCACTGGCGGGCCAACATTCCTCTTGTCTTCCGGCTACCATCGGTCATCATACGGGGCCTCTCGCCCACTCCCAGACTAATGCTCGCCTTTTTCATTCGCGCACTTTAGGGTCCGCACGTGGATCAAGCCATCACCGCGCACGTGCTGCTGCGGGCGGCCGTAGAGCGTCGATTGCATTCACGGAATGAACCCCAGTGAAAACCCCGTGGATGAGGATGAATTAAAGCGGATTGAGGCGGATCAAGGCGGATTTCCTTCTTCGGGGTCCGCCTGAATCCGTCCCCATCTTTTCTCATCCGTGGTGAATTGAGAGGAGGTAAATTAGGGTATCAGGCAGGATTGCCCAGCTTTAGGGTGGATTCCTATATATTCACACAGATTCCCGCAGCTAGATGTCTGATACGCTATATTTCATTGCATGTACCACGTGATTACAATGCGCGCGACCCCGCGCACGCCCTCGCGCGCCCCCTCGCGACCCAGTGCACGCCCTCGCGCGCCCTCACGGCCCCGCGCGCCCCCGCCCCGTCCGCCCCGCGCCAGCCCTCGTCCTCCCTCACCTGCCCCCCACGCCAGCCCTCGCTCACCCATCCTGTCTCCTTGTCTCCTGTCATCCCCATAAAACAGCCCGTTTACCTCTCCGCCGTGCTCGCCTTGCATGCTTTGTGTCACCTATCACAGTGAGCGCATAAGTCCGGCGACCGTACAATAGGAGTTGTGTGCTCACCCTGAATATCGGCCTGGTGGCTCTCCACACACTCCTCGCACCCACTCACCCTTAAGCGCCTCCGCTTCCACCCCTCGCATTGCATGCCCATCGTCGCGCATTTCATCTCCTTGCGCCCGCACCCCTCCAACCCATCGTGATCGCAGCAGCCCTCCCCTCGCATCCGCATCTACGCGCTCTTTCCACAAACCGCCCTCCCTCCTCACGCACGTCCCCTCCTCTTCGCCCCCACATGCCCCTGCTCTCCTGGGGCCCTGCTCCCATGCTGCATCATGGCCAGAATCCCACGTCTGATGATAGTATTATAGCCTTATGGTACTTACCTTGAACGAAGACCACGAAGTTGTGCGCTTTGCGGGGAACAGTAGGGGTCGAGAAATTGAGAGGAACTAGAAGATGGAGGCAGAGGGCAAGATGGATGAGAAGATTGACAACGACGTATCGCGATGTCAGAGTGAAGACGGGTAAGTGAAGGGATGCGACGTTGTAAGTGACAACACGTGCCTGCGAATGGGGGACGCGCTGCTCGTGTCGCGCCCAACTGTAATAGGCGGGGTCGCGCGCGCTAGTGATGCTAGGGCTCGGGCCGGGCTCACAAGCCCGGGCTTGGGCCGGGCTTTGGGGGGCTCGGGCTCAACGAAACAGTGAGCCCGGCCCAAGCCCTCCTGTAGGGCCGGGCCTGGGCCAGGCTCGGGCTAAGCCCGGGCCTGCTATGAGCATATAAGTGGGGTCTAGGATAGGTGCGTGTGATAAGCATATATTAGTTAATGAACCGTACAAACACGCCATCGCCATCACAATCTTAAGTAGAAATAGCAAACACGCGCATGAGTGCCGCACCCAACTCTCAAACAACATACCTGGCGTAGACAAAATGCCGACGGTGACCTGCTCCACTGACGCCACCGCCTTCACAGCGGCAGGAGCCGGAGCGCAGAGGGAGAGCTCTTGCATAGGGCCCGGCGAAGGCGTTGTACGGCTGCGTCGTGCTCCGCGCGCGGTTGAGGCCCATCGCATCAACGCCGGCGGCGCCCGCGCCGACAGCGGTGGCGGCAGCGGCGGAGTAGTCGTAGGAGGACATGTCGGACATGATGTAAGACTCGCCGGCGTGGCTCATCGGGGGCTGGGCGAACGTGCCGTGCGTCGTGTTCGAGTACCCAGTCGTCATTGAGCGCAGGTCGCCCGGGGGCGCGCCCTTGGCGAGGCGGTCATTGGGGTAGTAATTGTCGTCGGTGAAGGCGGGAGCGACGCTCCCGGCATACCTATTCGTCTGCCGAGCGATAGCAAGACTCTGACTCTAACTTACCAACGCCAACGGATGGCATCGGAGTGGCTGTAAGACCTATATAGCCCTTCGCCTGCCACTGATCTGGCCCGAACTCAGCCACCCCCCAAGCCCGGGCCTGCGGGTCGGGCTCGGGCTTCTGAAAGTCAAGAGCCCGGCCCTGAGCCCCACTAAGCCTTCAGTAGGGCCGGGCCGGGCTCGGGCTTGTGAGGGCCAGGCTTCCAGGGCTCCAGGGCTTCGAGCCCGGCCCGCCACATCACTAGCGCGCGCACTAGGTGCCGCGCGCATTAGGCGCGTACAAGAAATATCTTTCATCACCTTAAAGAAATTTCGGACGGGTGATATTTTTTCGTCTGGCAGGGGCGCACACGCGCGCGACGTTAAAAAAAGTTGACATTGCCTGACATTTCTTGGACTCGAGCACAGACGTCATAGAAATTACACGGTAAATAAGCGCCGATCGGGCTTCCAGCGGTGTTTGAATCCACCTTAATCCGCCTCTCCGCATGAATTCATCCTCATCCACGGGGTTTTGACTGGGCTTCAGGTCCGGCGGTTCTCCTTCGGCCTATACCTCCTTCACAGCTGATTGTGCCTATTTTGTCGTTATTAACTGCAACCGTTCCTACAGGTGGCTCATGCAGCGTAAGACACCATCCCCAGACGGCGATTCTCATTCCCGCAGTGCAGAACCAAGATCACAGAGTACAGGTCCTCAAAGAGCAGGCGCGCCATTTATTGGACATGTTTCATGGTATCCTAGGAGATATGACGGTGCCGTCCGGCACCCCCCATGATCAGCCCCCTCCGCGATTCCTCCCCCTCTTCAAAGACCTCATCAGGATCCGTGCGGACCTTGCCCCCCAGGGTCCTCGCCCTCCCGATCAGCTTTCACGACTTACTCTAACTTTACTGTCCCCTTACCTCATCGAATTGAAGGCAGTCCTATGCGACTGGGAAGGCAGCGCAAGCCGACGGGGCCGCGGAGCGGGGGCGTCGTCTGTGTGCGAGGATGGTATTGATCCTACGGTCGCGGGGCTTGCGCCGGAGATATATGTAGAGGTTCCTGACCGCGTTTGCGAGCCGGCGGCGCATCACAATTTACTGCAGCCACCATCGAAGCTTGGTAGGAAAGGGCTCGTAGACTGACAATTGAAGCACGGACATGTGCATGCTTGGGGGCGCCAAACTAAGGACAGCGCGCGACAGTCCGAGCGTCTAGGATGCCCCCCTTTCCCTTCCCCGCCACCGCCCGAAACGCTCCCCAACCTAGCTCATCCACCTGCCTCGGGAACCTCGGCCAGAGGTGTTGCCTACGTGTAAAGGTTGGGCCCCCATGTCCTTCCACTGCTTTACTTCAGTGCTCATCCAATCTCATTCAACCAACACAGCAGAACTTCCTCTGAGCACCCGCGTTTGTCGTGATCAAGCGCTAACACTCACTTATACAAAGAGTGTGTCTGGAGGGACGACGGGATCACAGCTTCTCCACATGGGAAGGAAGTGTGCATTAGTGTTTAAAAGAATTAGAGTCGCGCGGTGGTCCGCATGCCACACTTCGTGTTGCACACACTACTCCCGCGCGGCGCGCATGAGTTGTCACTTGATCCGCTTATATAGGTAATAAGTATATGAGGAACGAGCCTTTGCCTTTTCTTCAGATCAGAGAACTTCTCCTCACACCGACGTCGTCCCTATATCTGTCGCTTTGTCTCTCTCCACGCAGCTCCGCCGTGGTGACCGTAGCCCAGTAGTACATCAGCACTTGTTGCCCCCTCCAAGTGAGTCAGTATAGCCTTCCCTTCGGCAATGGGCTTACCAGTGACAACTTCCACCCGTAGAGTTGACACGATGTGGGTCCTGAGCACCGCTCGAGCTGAGCTCCACTACTTCGCCGACTGCGCCGCCGTCACCGGAGGATACGCTATTCTATCCCACACCTGGACTCAGGATTCCGCGGGCGAGCAGACCTTCCAAGAAGTCCGGAGCGTCATAAAGAAATGCAAAAAGAACGGAAGAAACCCACGGGACCACGTCGGAGAGAAGATCCGTCGGTGCTGCGAGATCGCGGAGCGTGACGGATACGCCTGGATCTGGATCGACTCGTGCTGCATCAATAAGGAAAGCAGCACGGAGCTTTCCGAAGCGATTAACTCGATGTTCAACTGGTACGCCCTCGCCGAAGTCTGCTACGTCTACCTCGAAGACGTCCCTCACGCCGACGATGCACGCGTTTGGCTCTCGAGTTTCTGGCGCGCGCGATGGCACTCGCGTGGGTGGACGTTGCAGGAGCTCCTCGCCCCTGCATTTGTCGTTTTCTTCTCGAAGGAGTGGAAGAGGCTCGGGACCAAAAACGACCTCCGCGTTCCTCTCTCCCAGTGCACAGGAATCAACGTGGAGTATCTCACGCGCGAGTGGGACTTCAGAGTTGACGCATCGATCGCGAGGCGCATGTCCTGGGCTGCGAAACGCGAGACGACACGCGTCGAGGACGAGGCGTACTGCCTACTAGGCCTATTCGACATCAACATGCCGACGCTGTATGGGGAGGGACGACATGCCTTCCAGCGGCTACAGGCTGAGCTTGTGAAGAAAAGCACGGACGCGACACTGTTCGCTTGGAGTGGCTGCTACTTCTCCACCGACGACGAGCGCGAACAGGGGCTCCTATCTCAAATTCAGCGCAACCACGACACGGGCATGCCAGATATATTTCTATTTGCCCCCTCCCCCAGTCGTTTCGCTGGATGGTCAAACGTGTACTCCTCCCCGTGGGCACCCTCCCCGACAGGTCTCCCATCTCCTATAAGCTTGGAACCATATCAGAAGGTATGTGGAACTCACTCTATCCGTATCCACCTCCCATCAAATCTTAGTGAACACGCCATAATCTACAGGACAACGTACTTGGTCAAGTCCACGACGAGATTCCTTCTTTTGAGGTCAATCCGCATGGCATGAAATGTCGATTCCCAGTCGCCGAGGTGGATGGGGTGATTATCGCCGTCCTCCCATGCGAGTGGAACCACGAACGCCTCGGGCTTCTCCTCCATCCAGCTCCGAACAATCAAACCCACGGCCCATCCGGCGAGCTCTTCTACGTCTCGTGGTCGTTTCCTCTACCAACTGAACCTGGTAATGACCTCTTAAGGCTGGCCTGCCTCGGCGGGGATATCCACAACCTGCGCTTCCGCGGAAAGCACGTCGCTGTCAAATGGAGTGACATTTACATCGCCGCCCACCCGCCAACCACCGGACGGAGAGACGGCGCCCACCTCCTACAGGGTTTCCTTCCAGACGTTGCGCCCGTCAGATTCTGGATTCCTCGGACGCTGATGCAGACCTTGGGTATGCTCGAGTTCTTCCCCAACACCGGGAAGGCAATGTGGGACCTAGCGCCGAATGCCACCATAGTTTTAGGGTTCGAGAGCACAACGTTGGTCGAGTCAATTCATATCCTCCTCGGGACATGCACGCAATCATCCAAAGAGGCACGTCCGCGCCACTGGGCATGGGCGGAAGAACGCTATCGCGCGACGTGGGGCCAGCCCTGGAGGGAGTACGTGCACAACTGCGCGACGGACCACATCGAGGACTGGCTCGGCGGGATGCGCGTGTTCGGGGACGCGGACCGCAGGATTCGTCTCGTGTTCGCGCCCTGCAAACATGCTCCCCATAAGCCGACGCTCGTGCTCGGCCTCGAGCTCTTCGGGAGCGTGTACGAGATGATCCAGAAGAATGCGAACGTTCACCTCCCTCCACCTATCCGTTTCTCGCAGGAACGCGTTGACGAGGTTGCTAGTACTTGCCTCAATGGTTGTCTACGGGTCTCCACAACCCTGTCCGCTCCCTCACTCTTGCGCCGGTTCACCTCCGCTTTCATACACTCCGCGGCCAGATATAGGATTGGCCGTCCGAAGGCAGCACGCCATCCTATGAAGAAGGGCTTTGCTAGCCACAGCGAAACACGCGCCTGCAACGCAACTACATGCGAGATTAGCGGCATCGATGGCTTGGTCAACACCCCCAGTAACTTCCGTGACGTTATCCAAGAGCTGATAGAGTCAAACAACGCCGACCGCGATCGCGAGATCCAAGAAGTGCGGGAAGCGCACGAGGCACAGACATGGATGCTGAACGAAGCACTCGCTGAGCTTGCGCAAATGAAGACGCTGTTCGCTCAGATTTCCCAGGACAGCACTGCGCCTCCCCTAACGACACTGGCACCTCCATAAGATGTCTATATTTTGTGGCTCGAGGTTCGCCGAACGGAGGTGGGTCTATCTAGCTGTCTCTTCCCGCCCTTCCCCCGCCGTTGCGCGCCACACCCACCACCAACTGACTGACGCCATGATTTTCTTCCAGGGTTTCCGGTACCCGAGCAGAATGTATGCACCTTTCCCAGTACCGGGGATCCACGCGTAAGCCCGAAAAATATGCGTGGACCATATGATTAAAACTCTATGTAGTACAGCTCGGATCGATCGTGTCCCTCGATTACGATTCTCGTATAAATTTCTTGTCACTCCTCGACCTCCCCTACCCATACTGCCGCATACGCATCAACGGCGTGCTCGCTACAACACGTGTGTTGTATACGATTGCGCAAGTAGTGGTCTACCTATCAGTCCCCAGATACATAAGCTCCGATTTCAATGCGTATCATGTGTGCTGCCCTTGGCAGATGGCGCCGATTTACCACAAACCGAATTCTATCCAGCTACAGCTACTGCTAAGATGTAAAAGAGAGTCGAGATCGGCGGTGAGCCGCGATTGAGAGTCAAAAATACATGGAATATCTGAAAGTTTCCGCAGAAGAGAAGTCCATGAGGGTTCGTAAATAGTCATTAGGGAATCCAGCGTCGATTTGGGGCCACGCATCGCAGTCGTATCACATCTGCTCGACGCCCTCGGCGCAGAGACCACAACCAATGCACTCCAAGCATGCTAAAAGGGAATCATCAGCTGAGCCCATTTCACACAGACGATAGGGTAGCGTACCAAGTCCACCGCAGCACGCGCACAGGTAGCATGGGCAACACAGGGGATTCTCAAAGACGCCTGGATGGCCAAACTGTGAGCCACTCTGAACGAACGACACGCGAAGTCAATCGCCTCACCTCGGCAACACCAAGCACTCAAGCAGATCCCGCCCAAGATGACCAACACTAGTCCGACAAATATGATGATCAAGTACACTAGAATATCAAAAGCGTCAAAACGATGACGTCATAGGATGGAAGGAGAAAACGCACGCTTGTGGCTGACGAATGTATTATCCGACGACGCGCTGGTGGTGCCGGTCGACTGCCTCTTGACGAATCCGCTCACGGCAGCCCACGCACTACCCGTGCCGTCCTCGGCCAAGCCGAGAGAACCCATCCAAGCGCCGGCATTGAAGTAGGTGTCGTAAAGGGCCAAGAGAACCAAGAACAGGAGGAAGGAGGTCACGGCGAGGAGCGCGCCCGCGGCGATGCGGCGGAGGCGGGCTTTGTTGTCGCAGCGACACCGGCGGCGCGCGCATGGCTCCCCGTCGAGTTGTTGAGCGTATTGGTGGTGGACATGTGTGTGGTGGTAGCCCTTCTCGTCGTCCCCTAGAGGCTCGTACACTGCGACGGCGGGGGAGTTGATGGCGAAGGGCTGGGACGTGACCGGGATCATTATGGCTAGGATCAATTTGTTAGCAGAGGTTCTAGTCGCGGAAAAATGTTGCAAATTCCGAGGGCAGTCCGAAGGGATGGGGGGACGATATCAAAACCGCGCAGCATGGTAAGAATGCGATAGAGATAGATCTCAACGCTCAGTCCAAGGGCCCATGCATAGTGCGAGACCCTAGCCAACTGAGGGGTGCGTTTCCCTGTAGTTGAAGGTGGTCTATCCTTAAACTTTCCCCGGCCCGCGATCTATGCGCACATCGCAGCGCCACCAACCGCCCCCAGGGTCACATGGAGATCAAAGGCTCACCTTCGCGGGTTTGAGGGAGAAAGGGGAGGATCTCTGTGTGGTGGGAGAAGGGTGTCCGGGAGAGGTCGTAGTGGGGAATAAGAGGGAGGAAAGTGGGGCTTTGTTCGGTTGCCAGGCTAGCACGCCCAAGCCACCTTTTTCTATGACGCTCGAGTCGGCCAGTCGCCGCATACATGAGCGGCTGTGCATCTGTGCTCGTCCGCAGCGCTGCGCCTTTGCCTCGTGGCGGGCGTTACGGGCCGGAAGCAGGACTGGCCCGGCCGGGCTCCGGAGCCAATCACGGCCGGAAAGCGACCGGTGCGCAGCCTGCACCGACACGCCGACGTCGACGACTGCACGAGTGCGAAATGAGCTCGAGCTTGTATCCTGCCCGCGACGATTACCCTAATTACTCACTGATCGCATATATGGCCAGCGTGGGTCGCGTGTCGTCGCCGGCGGTCGACATGTCGATGACGTCATTGACTACTCCAACAGGCGCGCGCCGCGAACGCACCGAGGATGATGAGTTCGAGGCAGGTGCGTCATGCGTTTGTCATTCTTGGGGGTTGGATTGGCATCGTGCGCGTCATGTTGAGGAGAGAGTGGAGGAACGTTCCGCTCAGAGGCGGGAAGGACGATCGCAGCGCGGTTGCTGTCGCTGTGAGGCCACAGGTCCGTGACATATCAGCATCCGCCGTAGCGTCGACGAGGGAGAAGGCGCACCAAGAGGGCCCGTTCCAACCCCTCTGCCGCCTCTGCTTCTTCCGACCATTCTGCTCTGTCGATGGTTGACAAGCCCACGTTCTAACCTGGCCCGCACGTGTACGTCAGCACCACCGAGGCCGCCTCGGCGTACATCCTCAGCGCGCCGTCGCCAATGTTCCGCGGTCTAAGAACGCCGCACGCAGGGGGTTGCGTGCGGGAGAGGTGGCGAGGAGGGTAAGGAGACTGTATCCGCGGAGGCGGATGCCTGCTGGTGAACGGGGAGACCTTACAAGAAACGTCAACTGCGACGCAAGGGAGCTGACGAGTAGCGAAACACTGACCGACGACTGGCTAAACCGACCAAAGACTCTGCAGTCAACCGCGCGGCGCGGGGGCGCGGGAGCCGGGAGAGGCTGTATACACCACGTAGATGCGTTTGCCCGCTTCTACTCATAAGTTGCTTGAATTATGCCGCGCTCGAGTGGGGTTAGGAAAGCTGAGACCGTACTCGGCGCCAGGGTGCTGATGCCCAAGAACTTGGATGGGGTGTGTTGTAGGGCGTGCGCAGGGCAAGACGATGGGACGTCTACGTAACATCGAAGGCTGAGTGTGCGGGAGAGGTGCACCGGGGCCCGAGAACCAGGAAGTGGGGCGAAGGACGGCACGTTCGTCGTAGTTGGGCGGAGTGGATAGCGGGGCAGCCAGGTGTAATGAGCTCGATGGGGCCATTGGCTCACGGGTGTGATTGAGGCTTCTACACGCGCTCACGCGAATGTGTGTGATCTACAGTAGGAGACGCACTGAGAATAAAGAAACGAGGGGAGCGGGATAAGACGCACCAAATGCGACCATTACTTGTCGGCACCGTTTGCCGCGCGACCTACAGTGACTTCTCCAAACAGCTCCCCCTCTTGATCGAGACGCGAGGAACGAGCGAGTGGGCCGAGGACCACGGAGAATCATACTGAGTGGAGGGAGTGGGGGGTGGAGGGGCAGAGCTGGAGAGAATAGGTAAGATTAGATGTTCTTGCGCAGCGCCTACGAACAATGGGTAAGGATTGAGGTACCTGACACCGTGGAAGAGCATGCCGTAGCATGTTAGACATCTCTGGCCGCCCGGATAGTTGGTATGTGGATACACAGTGCATAGAAATATGTCGGCGTGTGGCAGTGGAGCTCGAAGCCAGGAGCGGCGTGGTCGGGACGCGTCGCAGTGGGCGCGCTATGGAGGTGGATGAGGCGGTAATGGGAATGAGAAGTCTGTACACCGCCGGACAGGAAACAGTGGAAATTCGTGGGCGAGGCTGACAGTGATTATCATGAGCAGATCTAGTGGCTGGCAACTGTTCAACAACGACAGTGGAAATCAACGTGTTGGATGACTCATGCGCATGACTCACCTTATCAGCTCATTCCGGCAGCAGCAGGCGAAAGTTTTGGGGCTAAAAAAAAGACCGACAGCAAGAATCGAACAACGTCACCAACGTAAGAGATAGATCAAACGGCTGGAGCTTTTACCACTACGCCATTCACATGTTACATGCTCTAAGTGCGCATAATATATATCAAGCTTTTTGGATGGGGTCCAATAGTGCAGGTACCCTGATGCACGTAACTGTATCACGCTCCTCCTCTTGATGGTGTGCAGTAGTATGGGACAAGAGCACAGTCCAGCCACGTCGTACGTACGCGAAGTAGGAACAGCATACATAGACAGCTTTCCGCGCTCGAGAAGCACAGTTCAGTCACAGACTGGAGCACTCCAGAGTCCAGAGAAAGTGCTAAGTCCAAGCATCACGTGGTACATCAGCGGGGTAATCTGAGCCCCGACCGCCCGTCTCATTGATTTCCTCAGTCATTAGCCGCCCCACAGTGGATATCTACGTGCATATCGAGTGGATATCTACTTCGCTTGCTGAACACTTGCTCACCACTGTATTTTCTACTGTCCTACTACAGGGATCAAAATCTCTTATAGAATCCTCTGTTTCCTGTCTCCCTGTGTAAACTCGAGACCGGTCGGTAAGCGAGCAGCCCAAATCGGGAGCGAGATCATCACTGGGTTTGAATTTCCTATCACGCCAGCGGCTAAAGAGGCTGGGGACGAGCCTGCGCCGCATGCCGATGGGCGGCAAGACTACGATCCCGGGGTCCGCCGTCGCCGTCTTGGCCACCCACGTGGCATCGTGCTGGCTTCTCTCCCCCGCCGCCCAAAACTCTCCCTAGGCCTGCCAGCCGGACACCTCGAGAAGCAGGTCGCAGAGGGTCACATCACCCCTAGACTCGTTCTCAACATTCTCGCTACTCCTTCGGAGGCTTTCTTCGCGTATGCCCGTCTTGATCGCCTATAGCGCTTCCCTCTACTAACCTCCATCTCGAATCAATACCCTCAACAAATAGTTCCCTGCGTAGTTCTCCACATAGAGTAGTCAATATATGTTCTGAAATCACTACTACCAATGCCTGCTGTGTGCGAGCAAGACTCCCCTAGCGTAAACAAGACTTACTCAATTCCTCCAAGCGCCGCAGAGTTGCCAAGGACGGTGTCGGAGGTCAGTGGCTCGTGTCCATTAGTGCCTTTTCTTGCAGTCTCAAAAATGCTGTTAGATCGGCCGAGTAGAGCTGGCTCCAATGCTATGCATTCTGTCATGATCAAGCACTGGTAAGATTCTGCGCGAGGATGACGGACTGACAGCTTACTCACATCAGAAGAGTCCCCGTATCAGTGTTCAGAAGAACCAGAGCGGCACATAACGCTTCCGCTCCTGGTGCTGTGAACAATGGTCCTCCCCGTGGGCCGTGCGCTCGATCTCCTTGTACAAGTATACGAGCGACGAGGCATTGCATATCCCTCAGACTAGGGAGCATCGCCTTGAACAGACCTCGCCTCAATATTTATCTCTGCTCCACGACAGTGACCCTCGCTCACTACGGCTTGTGCATTATAACTGTAGGTTAGCATGTCCTTTCTATCAACATCCTCACTAACCACGCTTAGGTATAGAGCCGCCACTATGTGGATTCTTAGCACCGCTCGCGCTGAGCTCCACTACTTCCCCGACTGCGCCGCCGTACCCGGAGGATACGCGATCCTGTCCCATACTTGGACCCTCGATCCTGCAGGCGAAAAGACGTTCCAGGACGTGCAGAACATCATGAAGGAGTGCAAAAGGAACCCGCGCGACTTCGTCGGGGAGAAGATACGCCGGTCCTGCGAGATAGCGGAGAGCCACGGCTACGACTGGGTGTGGATTGATTCGTGCTGCATCAACAAAGAGAGCAGCACGGAGCTCTCCGAAGCGATCAATTCGATGTTCAACTGGTACGCCTTGTCCGAGGTCTGCTACGTCTATCTCGAGGACGTTCCCCACGACGACAATCCACACGCGAAAAAATCGAAGTTCCGGACGGCACGATGGCACACGCGGGGATGGACGCTGCAAGAGCTACTCGCCCCGGCATTCCTCGTTTTCTTCTCGAGAGAGTGGGAGAATATCGGCACAAAGTATGACCTTCGCATCCCTCTCTACAAGTGCACGGGAATCAATGTGGAGTACCTCACCCGCAAGCGGGACTTCCTAGTCCATCCCTCGATCGCGAGGCGCATGTCGTGGGCAGCGAGGCGCAAGACGACGCGGGTCGAGGACGAGGCGTACTGCCTGCTCGGACTGTTTGACATTAACATGCCGATTGTCTATGGGGAAGGGAGGCATGCGTTTCAACGGCTACAAGTGGAGCTAACGAAGCAAAGTACCGACGCGACACTGTTCGCCTGGGGTTCCGATTACTTGTCCAGTGACGATGAGTCAGAACAGGAACCTCTATCCAAAATTCTACACCGTCACAGCCCGGGTATCCCAGATATATTCCTATTCGCTCCCTCTCCGAGTCTGTTTCAAGCATTCTCTAATGCACACTTTTCACCATGGACACCCTCCCCGGCACGTCCGCCGCATCTCCTAAACTCACAGCTGGATAAGAAGGTATGTGTTGCGTATTACCTACAGTACATGTACCGCTCCCATTCACATCTGAATGAATCGCCGCACCCCTCAGGGCAGTCCACTTAACCAAACCCACGACGAAGCCCCTTCATTCGAGGTCACCTCGTATGGCATGAAATGCCACTTCCCGGTTGCGGAAGTCGATGGGGTCACCATCGCCGTTCTCCCGTGCACGCTGAACGGCGAACGCCTTGGACTACTCCTCCATCCAGCCCCGAACGACAAGACCCTGGACTCGTCCCGCCAGCTGTACTACGTTGCGTGGTCATTTCGGAAACGGCACGAAACCAATTACGTGGCGTGGAGGCTGGCCCGCCTCGGCGGCGACACCCACAACCTCCGCTTCCGCAGGAAGCCCGTTGCTACTACATGGCGCAATATCTATATCGCCGCACACACGCCCACGACCGGACGAAGAGACGGAGCGCATCTCTTACAGGGCTTCGTGCCCGACGTGGCGCCCACGGCGTTCCGGATTCCCCGCACACTAATGCAAACGCTGAGTGCGCTCGGGTTCTTCCCCCGCACCAGCATGGGACCTAGGGACTCAACGTCCAAAAATACTATGGTGTTTGGGTGCCAGAACAGAACATTGACAGAGATCATTTTCATTCTCCTGGGGACGTGCAAGGTGAGGTCGACCAATGCCGATGAGACGCGTCCGAACCATTGGGCACACGTGGAATACCGTCATAGTGCGACGTGGAACCAGCCCTGGCCGGCATATGCGCACGACTGTACGATGGACCACATCGCGGGCTGGCCCGACAGCACGCGCGAGTTCGGTGACGCGGAGCGCACGATCCGCCTCGTGTTCGTGCCCTGTATGCACGCGCCGGAGCGGACTCTCGTGCTCGGTCTCGAGCTCGGCGGGAGCAAGTATGACAGGATCCAGCAGACAGCGAACATCTATCTCCGGCCGCGCATGAAGCATCCGCAGCTGGTTCAAGAAGCCTCGGAGGTGTCAGCCTCAGGTGGGGTAGCCCTTCTCCAGCCTCTACGTCCTCCATAGCTGACCGTGTGTGCATCGTTGCTCTTAGCCACAGCCGTTCCCGACACCTGCCAGGCCAACAAAACTGACGATCTCCTCGCGGAAAATCAAGTCCTCATAGCACAGAACGCTATTCGAGATCGCAGAATCCAAGCCCTCGAGGAACAAGTGCGTCAGTTATTGGATATATTCCAAAGTACCACAGAGAAAGTGAAACACCCCGATACCCTTCACGATCAGGCCGCCCGTGATATCTCTCCCGCTCCGACGACTTCCTCAGAGTCCGCGCGAAGCCTGGCTACATCATCGTGCATTTCACAAGCCATCCCAACTCCCCATCCACCTCCACAACCCATTGAACGAGTTTCCATCAAGCGGCCAGCTACGCCTGAGTATCACGAGAACCAACCACCTCCACGTCGGCGACGAGACTCGTACTAGTTCCGGATCCGACAGGCTGTACGAGCATCTCAAAGTGAAATTGGCGTGTGCCTATTCGCCATAGCATACCACTGAGGTACCCATTCCTTGTATCATGTCCAGAGATCATGGGCTAGAGACGATAGAAGGGTCTGTGTAACGAGTGACTTAGCCAGATCTAGAGATCGTAGAGACTTGTACTGCAAGGATGCAGCAAAGATACGAGGAGTGGAAAGGTTATCGCTCGTGTGATTGCGGATGACGGCCTACGCAAATGGGGAATGGACCAGGACTCCTCTAGGGCAGGGCTAAAGGGGGCGTGTTTGATCGCAAAAGGAGGTGTTCTTGTGCAGCGCCTAAAACGATGGGTAAGTATTGAGGTATTCGGTGAGATTATTTCGCCTACATGCCCGGATAGTGACGGCCAGCGGTGTAGGTCAACGGCTATGTAGTGAGAAGGGTCAGTACATAACCAAGAACGAGATAACCGGGACGCGTCGTTGCTGGTTCGCTGACGAGACCGTCACGGTGACGATGTGGGGGGGGGCTGGTAGCATGGGCGCTTTTCGCCTACACGCCCGGATAGTTTATATGTGGATGGCCAAAGGTGTGGGGGAATAGCCTTGCGGTGAGAAAGGTCGGCACACGGCCAGGAGCGAGGTGGTTGGGACGCGCCGTTGCTGGTTCGCTGTGGAGGAGAGTCAGGAGACCGTGATGGAGCTGAGGCGCTAGCGCTGTGGCCCGGGCGATCTCCCAAAACGGACATGGGCGCCAAGACCACGAGGACCCCGGCCACACCGTGCGTCATCAATGCCACGCCAACTCAACAGCAGCGACGATCGATTCCCACCTTTGGACAGAAAAACCTCGGTACTTTAAAACTGAGATTTGGGTCGCATAGCCGCTGATATAGACCTTCAGCACATCGTACAGTCTCCATCTCGCCCGCCGATCCTCTGCGTCGCTCGTGAGTCGTATCTAGCATTTGAGCAGAAGTTCGACTATCCTTCAACAAAGTTCTGGGTCTTTACAAGGTGCACCCTGTCAAGCGGACGTCGCTTCGACATCCGTCGCCTTGTCCCCACTCACCACGTCTCACTTCACACACCTCAGCCAAATGCAGAGCGACTTCTCGAACTATCAAAGTGAGTTCACGTGGCCTTTCCACCAATGCTCCAACTTACGTATAGACAGGACATAATGTGGGTCCTCAGCACTAGGACCGCCAAGCTCCATAGCTTCACCGACTGCGCCGCCGTCACCGGGGGCTACGCTATCCTCTCCCACACCTGGACTCAGGACCTTCGAGGCGAGCAGACTTTTCAGGATGTCCAACAGATAGCTCAGCAATGCAAGATCATCGGAGAAAACCCGCGGGCATGCGTTGGCGAGAAGATCCGCCGATGCTGCGAAATCGCGGAGAGCGACGGCTACGCCTGGATCTGGATCGACTCGTGTTGTATCAACAGAGAAAGCAGCACTGAGCTGTCGGAGGCGATCAACTCGATGTTCAACTGGTACGCGCTCGCCGAGGTCTGTTATGTATATCTAGAGGACGTCAAGGACGGGGAAGATCCCAACGAAGAAGACTCTGACTTCCAGCACGCGCGATGGCACTTGCGGGGCTGGACGCTACAGGAGCTCCTCGCACCCGTCTTTGCCGTTTTTTTCTCGAAGGAGTGGACGAAAATCGGGACGAAGTACGACCTCCGCGTTCCGCTCTCCCGGTGTACAGGAATCAACGTGGAGTATCTCACGCGCGAATGGGACTTCAGAGTACACCCGTCCATCGCGAGGCGCATGTCCTGGGCGGCGAAACGCAAGACGACGCGGATCGAGGACGAAGCGTACTGCCTTCTGGGATTGTTCGATATCAACATGCCGACACTGTACGGGGAGGGGCGACATGCTTTTCAGCGGCTGCAAGCGGAGCTCGCCAAGCAAAGTACCGATGCGACGCTGTTCACCTGGGGCACGTGCCACGATTCTAGTGACAATGAACGGGAACAGGGTCCTCTATCTCGAATTCACCGAACGTCTCACAACCCGGACAGCCCGCGCATATTTCTATTTGCTCCCTCGCCAAGCGAGTTTATTGAATGGTCAAACACATACAACTCCCAATCGTCGCCATCCTCGTCAGGTCCGTCGTCTCCGTACTCTGAGCAGGACGAGAAGGTGTGTGTAGTTCCTCTACATATATCACTCGTTTCCGCCTCATATTCTAATGAATGCACTGAAAACTCTAAGGACAATCCACGTAATCAAACCTCCGACGGGGTCTCTTCCTTCGAGGTCACTTCGTGTGGAATGAAGTGCCGCTTCCCTATTGCCGGTGTTGGCGGAATTACCGTCGCCGTCCTCCCATGCCAGGAGGATGGTGAACACCTCGGGATCCTCCTTCATCCAGCGCCGAACGACCAGAACCAGGGACCGTCTCACCAGCTCTACTACGTATCATGGGCGTTTCGCCAACCAACTGGGTTTGGCTATCAGGGAAAGAGGCTGGCCCGCCTCGGCGCCGACGTCCATCACCTGCACTTCCGGGGAAAGCCCATCTACACGACATGGCGCGATATCTATATCGCCGCCCACCCGCCCACAACTGGACGCAGAGATGGCGCACACCTCCTTCAGGGTTTCCTCCCCGACATCGCGCCTACCCCGTTCCGGATCCCTCGGACATTGATGCAGACACTAGGTGCGCTTCAGTTCTTCCCTGTCACCCAGGCGGCATCTCGGGACCCATCGTCGAAGGACACCGTGTCGCTTCGCTGCAGAAACACGGTACTACTGGAGACGGTCCGCATCGTCCTCGGGACGTGCACGAAGATGTCGACCGAGGCGCGTCCATGCCATTGGGCGTCGGCGGCCCAGCACAACCGTGCGACAAAAGGCAGGCACTGGGGGGTATACGTGCACGACTGCGCGACGGACCACGTTGAAACCTGGCCCGACCGCACGCGCGAGTTCGGCGATGCGGAGCGCACAATTCGTCTCGTTTTCACGCCTTGCAAGTATGCGCCGGCGCGAACGCTCGTGCTCGGCCTCGAGCTCGTCGGGAGCGTGTACGAGGAGGTACAGAAGAACGCGAACATTCACCTCCCTCCACCCGCTCGATCGTCGTATCGGCTCGACGACGCAACTGCCAGCGGAGGCCTCCCACGACCCAACAGCCGTCGTCAAAATCCCGCACCTGCGTCCATCTCTTTGTCCTCGCATCAGTCTACGTCCGTTCTTCTGCCATTCACCGTTGATACTAAGACTGACACCTCCACATTGCACACAGGCCAAGCGAGACGAGCTCGTTTAACACCCCCGTCGAAGACTTGCACGACTTGTCTATGGGTAATGCAGACTGCCGTGACACCTGCCCCAACTTGGGAACACACCGCGCGTCTAAGCCCGAGGCTATCGGCGCTAATTGTCCAGGAAACATCCACGACATTGAGTCCCGCGACGTGGTCATCCGAGAGCTGAGGGAAAACAACGCTGCTCGTGAGCGCGAGATGCTGGAGATGAGGGAGGCGCACGACGCACAGACACGCAAACTGGACGAAGCACTGGCCGAGCTTGCACAATTGAAGGCTCTGTTCAAGACTCAGAACGCTGTCCTTACCCAGATTTTGTCCCAAAATGGCATTGCACCTCCTTCGGCTGGGCCGGAGTCCGCGTAGTGCTCTCGTTCGGACATCTTTACTCCCGCATCTGCTTTCCCACCTACCTGTAGCTAAGCCTTCTCCTATGCGCCGATGTCGGGCGACCGGTACTGTATGTCGCCCCCGATGTCCATGGCACCGTCGTGTTGTGCACATTTCTGCCCAGTTTATGCTTGTTGAAGATTAGGTACACATTATGACGGACGTTAACTTATCATTATCTCAGTATCTGTGAGCGCGCACGTGGCGTCGCGGCCAGGTCGGGGGTGACGTGGAAGTGAGAGGTGGCGCTGACGTCAGCGGTAGGGGCGTCGTTCAAGTTGTGCGGCTCCCTTCAAACTTGTTTCGTGAGTCCTCAAGCGCTGTCGTGAACTTCGACTCAAGACGGTCTCTCCAGCCACACTCGCCCGTCCACCGCGTACGTTTGGCCACCCCGCCCATATCCCGCCACTTCTATCTGCTTCACGTCCGCCCTTCTCGATGACCACTACCTTCCTGTGCCGATGTTCATACAGAACGATGCACCAATCGAATAATTCTCCGAATGGCGTATCGTATGCCTCTGAATAATACGCCTCTAGGAACAAAGTCTATTTTCAGGTCACCACGATCATTGTCCGCGATGTTCCCGCAAGACTCTCAACTACGCAAAGTTCAAACCCAATCGACTCAATTTCTCCAATATGTCCGAGTCGGAACGATGCGGGCAATATCTATGATGTAAGTGAGCCGGTGCCTTCTCTTGTTCTCTCATGAATGTTGCTGAATTGACACAGTAGGACTACCCCGAGGCCTGCTACGCAGTCTGTCATGACTAGACACTCGTACAACATGCGCATGCAAGGGTGACGGACTTACAATTTGTCCCATCGGACGAGTCGGTGCACTAGTCTTTAGAAGAATTAGGGCTACGCATAGCTCTTCCGCGCCTCGTCCTGTGCACAGTGATTCCCCTCGTGGGCGGTGTATTCAATCCACTCGTACAAGTACATCGTAATGCGAGCCGCGGGGCTTAGCACATCCCACACACAAGTGAACACCCATTGGACAGACCTCGCCTCGATATCCATTTCTCTCCATATTGTCACACCTTGATGACCCTGGTCAACTACAACTTGTTGCACTATCACTGTGAGTAGACGTGTCCTCCCCATCGATATGCTCACCAACCACTCCCACGTATAGAGCCGGGACGATGTGGATCCTCAGCACCGCTCGCGCCGAACTCTATTACTTCTCCGACTGCGCCGCCGTCCCTGGAGGATACGCCATACTGTCCCACACCTGGACCCAGGAGTCCGCAGGCGAACAGACCTTCCAGGATGTCCAGAGGGTCATCAGGAAATGCAAGAAGAGCGATCAAAATCCGCGGGTCCACGTCGGGATGAAGATTCGCCGATGCTGCGAGATTGCGGAAGGGGATGGTTACGCCTGGATCTGGATCGACTCATGCTGCATAGACAAGGAAAGCAGCACTGAGCTGTCAGAAGCGATCAACTCAATGTTCAACTGGTATGCCCTCGCCGAGGTGTGCTACGTGTATCTCGAGGACGTCAAAGACGGAGACAATCCGGACAATGAAAACTCGGGCTTCCAGAAGGCACGATGGCACTCTCGAGGATGGACGCTACAGGAGCTCCTCGCCCCCGCCTTTGTCATCTTCCTCTCAATGGAGTGGAAGAAGATTGGGACGAAGTACGAACTCCGTGTTCCTCTCTCCCGGTGCACAGGAATCAATATCGAGTACCTTACCCGTGAATGGGACTTCCGAGTCGACGCGTCGATCGCTAGGCGCATGTCCTGGGCCGCGAAGCGCAAGACGACACGGGTAGAGGACGAGGCATACTGCCTGCTCGGTCTGTTCGACATCCACATGCCGACGCTGTATGGCGAAGGGGAACATGCTTTCCAGAGACTGCAGGCTGAGCTAGTAAAACAAAGCACTGATGCAACGCTATTCTGCTGGGGTGGCTGCCATTGCTCTAGGGACAACGTGCTACAGCAGGCACCTCTGTCTCGGATTCACCAAGTGTTTCACAATCCGGATAGCCCGCGCATGTTTCTGTTTGCTCCCTCTCCGAGCGTGTTTATTAAATGGTCAGACGCATACAAATTTCCGTCGTCACCACCCTTGCCAAGCCTACCAAATCAGACAGATCTATCGCCTAATGATAAGGTACGTGTAGTGCGCTCTATACGTGACCCGTTCCAACCTCATATGCCCATCAGCCTCCAGATAGTCCACTTAGCCAAGGTCCCGATGATGTCCCTTCCTTCGAAGTGACGTCGAATGGCATGAGATGTCACTTCCAGGTTGCCCAGGTCGATGGAATCACCATTGCCGTCCTCCCGTGCCAGCGTAAAGGTGAATACATAGGACTCCTCCTCCATCCCTCTCCGAGCGATCAAAACCAGGCCCCATTACGCCAGCTATATTATGTCTCTTGGTCATTTCTTAAATCAACTGGATCCCGGTCCGGGAACAGGCGGCTGGCTTGTCTCGGGAGCGACATCGACAACCTGAGCTTCCGTGGAAAGCCCATCACTGCGACCTGGCAGGAGATATATATCGTGGCTCACCCGCCCACGACTGGACGGAGGGATGGCGCGCATCTCCTGCAACGCTTCCTGCCCGACATCGCTCCCACGACGTTTCGGGTTCCCAGGACGCTAATGCAGACCTTGGGTGCACTAGGGTTCTTCCCCACTACTAGGATGACATCCTGGGACCCCGCGTCGAAGGACACCGTGTTGTTTTGGTGCGAAAACACGGTATTTATAGAGTCGGTCCGTATTCTCCTTGGTACGTGCAAGAAAGCATCTACTGGCGTGCGTCCGTGCCACTGGGCATGGGCAGAGCAGCGTCATAGTGCCACCGGGACTGAGCCTTGGCGAGAATACGCGCACGACTGCGTGACGGACCACATCGAGAACTGGCCTGACAGCACGCGCGAGTTCGGAGACACGGAGCGCATTATTCGCCTAGTGTTTGCTCCCTGCAAGCATGCGCCGGAGAAAACGCTCGTGCTTGGCCTCGAGCTTGTCGGAAGCAGGTACAAAGAAATCCAGCGGAAGGCGAACATCTACCTCCGGCTCCGCGTGAAGCTTCCGCGACTTATTGGCGAGACAGAGCCGTCCGCTTCAGGTGGGCGATTCTTCTCTCCTCTATGCCCTCGATGGCTGAATGTATTACGTTGTTGTTTGTAGCACCAGGCGTCCCTGCCGCGGCCAGCCCGGTTGGCGTGAATAATGACCTCCACGCAAAAATCCGCGCCCTCACCGCCGAAAACGCCAGCCGAGATCGCAGAATAAAGGATCTCGAGGAGCAGGTGCACCAGCTGTTAGACATGCTCCAGGGCATCCAAGGGAAGGCCAACCAGCCCGACACCCTCTACGATCAGCCTGTCCGTGATTCCTCTCCCTCTCCTACGATGTCCTCAGGATCGGCGCGAAACCCAGCCCCATCTTCGTGCCCCCCTCAGCTCCCACAAGTCGTCCTAGCTTCCTTGCGCTCGCCGCAACCCCTAGAACGAGTCTCCACTAAGCAACCATCTGGGAGCTCACGTCACCGCAAGGAAGAGGCTGAGCCAAAGACGGATCGGAGACGGAAATTTCTGTCTGGCCTTTCCGGGACTTGGAGATGGAGTTAAGTATTGTCTCGCGGCTAAGGCTAGAGCGATTTCAGGGAGGGGCTTTCGCCCATGGCACTTAGAACGCTCGTCGGTGTATAGGTCGTAGGGCATATATGCTGTACTCTAGGGTACAATGTACTATAATAGTCTTCCGACGGATGAATACATGCACCGTGGAGTCCTGCAGGTGGGTGTTGAGAGCGTTATTTGCCGGGCGAAGCGGGTACGGCGCGAGGCTTACGCAGCCGATCCGACATGGCCTACACATAGGGAACACCTAAAGACGTCACGCCCTCATGACCTGCCGTGTCGGAGGTGCGAGTGCGCGGGCTGCATGCCGCATTACGTCGCGCACAGACGGGCTTTCCATAGCTTCAAGAGCCCACAATGCAGTGTGGCGGAGTATTACAGTCTTGATGAGGGGGGTGATGTTGAGCTTTGAAGCGTCAGGGCCGTAATGACAGAGCAAGCCCTACAGTTGTCCGCGCCACGTTTGTTCGCGGGACCTACGGACGACTACAGGTAGATAGGTTCATCCGCTGGCCCTCGCAAGTGGCTTGAACGGCGACGCGCTTGATCACATTATAGGAAAGCCAAAACAGTACGCGGCCTCGGGACGCCGGTAGGCGAAAACGCAAACATGATACACTGTTGAATGCGCGCGGGGGAAGGGGATAGTACGTTGGCGACATGTTGAAGGCTGAGGGTGCGGGAGAGGCGCCTTCAAGACCGAGTGCGAGGAGGTTGGACAATTTACAAAGAATGACGCGTTCGTCGTGACCAAGTGGGCGTGGGTGGTGGGGCGGGCGCCGTGTCATGACCGAGCGGAACCATCGGCACATGTACGTGTTGGAGGAGGGCCCGGTGCACACGCATACAGTTGTGTGTGTTCTGCAGCAAAAGATCCACTGAGAATAGGAAGTCAAGAGAAGCGGGAGAAGACGCACCGAAGACGACCATTCCCCAATGACGCCGTTCGCTGGGCGACTCTCCGCTCCTCCCTATATGCCTGCTCCCTCCAACAGCTTTCATTCTTCATCGCGGTACGAGTGGGCTGAGGCCACGGGGAACCATAATGAGAGAAGGTCGATGCAGCGAAGGTGGGAATGAGGTGCAGGTGCCAGGGAGGTGCAAGACTTGGGTGGCTGCCGTCCACTGATCAGATGATGCTTATTCCTGGGCTACGAAGTAGGACAGGTCTTGTTTAGTTTTGTGACATCGAGTGGGTGGAGAAATTGGTGTGACTCGACGTTACCGTAACATCACGCATCATCAGTAACGCAGGGGTGGGGAAGATTTGACGCCTGGCTCCTGGCACGGTCACTTACGGGTCACTCACAGGTCACTCACCTCGTCACGGGGCCGACGTTCTCTCAACCGGAGACCCAACAGGCTCAGCAGCCCATATCACTCCCGCCGTCTGGCCCCTCGCCACCCCACGTACCGCTTCCACCCGAGCCGTCCCACCACGACGAGTACACCGTTCCCCCAGAGACGTCCTACGGCCACGAACGTGAGTGTTCTGGAATGCACGCCTCCTAAGACCCCCATCACCGTGCGGCGTCGCCTACCCGTCGCTGGATGTTTGATTTTGTTTCTCCCTTCGACGCCCTCACGGGCTCCAGCCCCAGTGCCAAGAAGAGACCCCGTGCAGCAGCAGCAGCACCAACTGGACGACTGGGCCTTTCTAGGCGACCCGAAGTGCAAGTCCGTCGAGAACCTTATGGACCAGCTCACGCGTGGCCAGGTGCCCCCGCCCCCACCCCAATTCCAGCCCCTGCCGCCGTTCGTGCTGCCATACGAGCCCGTGTACCCGCCTGCGGAGGAGCCGGCCCGGGCGCGCTCGCGCCCGCTACCACCGCAGCCCGTCGTCCACCCCGGCACCGCGTCGCCACGCTCGTTGCCGCCCAAGCAGGTCAGTCAGCCCGCGCGCCAGCCCCGTTGCGCCGGAGACTCCCCAGTCGTGCCCGGTGGATTGCAGGGTCCGTTTGGGGGCGGCTACAACAGAGCTCGCCGCTCCCCCAGCGCGGTGGCGCGGGGCCGAAGCAGAATGGGTCTTAGAACAAAAATGTTAGCCCTCCGTGCGTGTCTAGTTTGTTCTCGCGTTTGGAGTGATATCCTGACGAGACGTTCGTGCCAACCCAGACTATCTTTGACGTTTTTCAGCGGCTGGGTCCACTACCATTGCCCTCGCCAAGGCCGATTCTGCGTTCCTCCCTGGGGTGACGATCGGAGCGAGTCAGTGCGTCGCGTACGCAATGACTAAAGGTGCGTCTGCCTCTCCGCCGAGTTGAAACGCGTCTTTAACTGTCTCTAACCGATTCGCGCAGGTTATGTTCGCGTTATCTCCCACTCGAGCGGAGACCGCACCCTTCTTGAACTTCTCGACGGCGACAGCTTTGCTTTACAAGACGTTCAGGTGAGTGCCTCAACTATATGAACCATGTCCATTTCAATGTTCATGCACGATATTGTTGCTTCGATAATACTACATTCAATGTACCTATAATGGAGCAGTATAGTAGAGTTATATAATTTGATACACACAGTCCGTTTGGACAGTCGTGCACAATGATCGGAGGGCCGTGCAATGCGCACGAATATGCGCTACAGGTGCAGGCGGGCATACTAGCCATACAGGGAGCCGTCTCGCTTAATTTCGGGGGAACTGCAAGAGACGACATGGATGTGAGGTCTCTGGTGATGCTATCAGTTGTTTACGTGCACTTCCCGTCCCACTGCAGCATTTCAGGTCATATCAGACCATTTCGAATGAGTTGGACCGATTGAGATGTAGCGGAATTTTGAGATGTAGCGGAATTAGCCGAAATGCGGGCATTTTCACCGGGACTCATGGCTTCTCAAGCTCACAAGAACTTTGTTTGCTTATCATCTGTATTCCCCCCAATTTAACTAATTCGTAGCCCAGGACTGCCCGGAGGGCCATTGCTATCACCTTTCGTTCTCCCTCAGTTGCGCCCGCCCGCTACCCGCCTGAGTCACTACACACGTGACGGCCCTTGTCTCGATTTGAAGATTACGGGCGTTTCAATTTGAAGATTTGAGGTGTACTGGCGACAAACGCGTGGGGAAGTTGCCTAAGCCCTCGGGATGTCTCGAGCCAACTTCACCTCCATATTTACCGCATTGTCTCTCTGATCCACGCACTTCGACTGGACCCACAAGCACTTGAAGATCACTCCTCGCTCCATCCAAGTATGTTTACATAGTCTTTTCAGCAATGCGCTCACCGACCACTTCCTCGTATAGAGTCGTCGGGATGTGGGTCCTTAGCACCGCTCATGCCGAGCTTCATTACTTCGCAAACTGTGCGTCCGTCCCTGGAGGATACGCCATCCTGTCCCACACCTGGGCCCAGGATCCCCGAGGCGAGGAAACGTTCCAGAACATCCAGGGAATCATCAAAAAATGCAAGATGAACGGACAAAATCCACGCGACCACGTCGGCGAGAAGATACGCCGGTGCTGCCAAATCGCGGAGGGCGACGGCTACGGCTGGGTGTGGATCGACTCGTGTTGCATAGACAAGACGAGCAGCACTGAGCTTTCTGAGGCGATAAACTCGATGTTTAACTGGTACGCGCTCGCCGAGGTCTGCTACGTGTATCTCGAAGACGTGCCTCGCGGCGACGATCCGTACGTCGATGGTTCAAGGTTCCAGCGCGCGCGGTGGCACACGCGAGGATGGACGCTACAGGAGCTCCTTGCTCCTACATTTGTCATTTTCTTTTCCAAAGAGTGGGAGACGATAGGGACCAAGTTCGACCTTCGCACCCCTCTTTCCCTATGCACTGGAATCAACATAGAGTACCTCACACGCCAGGCACACTTCCGAGCCGATGCATCGATAGCAAGGCGCATGTCCTGGGCGGCGAAACGTAAGACGACACGCGTAGAGGATGAAGCATACTGCTTGCTCGGTCTATTTGGCATCAACATGCCGACATTGTACGGAGAAGGGCGACATGCTTTCCAGCGGCTGCAGGAAGAGCTGGCAAAGCAGAGCACAGACGCAACGTTGTTCGCTTGGGGATTCTACCACGACTCCGGTATCGATGAGCAGGAACAGGGCCCTCTATCTCAAAATGTGCGCTCACACAACCCAGATCTGCCAAGTATTTTTCTCTTTGCTCCCTCACCAAGTTGGTTCATCGGATGGTCGAACGTATGCTCCTCCACGCCACGGTGGACACCTTCCCCAGCAGAAAATTTATTTTCGTCACACCTCGAGCCAGGTCAGAATGTATGTACCGTACGCTCTATACGTCACTTTCTCCCAGCTTATATCCTAATGAATAATTTACAACCATAAGGACAACACACTCTTTCAAAGCCACAACGAACTCCCTTCATTCGAGGTCACCTCTTATGGCATGAAATGCCGGCTCGAAGTTGCCGTAATCAATGGAGTTCCCCTCGCTATACTCCCATGCCAGAAGGAGGACGGGTTCCTTGGGCTACTCCTCCATCCATCTCCAAACGATCAAATCCACGGCTCATCTAGCCAGGTATACTACGTCTCGTGGCCATTTCGTCTGCCGAACGTATCTGGGTACCGTGCCTTTAGAGTGGCCTGCCTCGGCCGCGACGCCCACAACCTTCAGTTTCGCGGAGAGTCTGTCGCTGCTACATGGCGGGACATCTACATCATGGCCCACCCACAGACAGCTGCCGGATGGGGAGACAGCGCCAATCTTCTGCAAGGCTTCCTTCCCGACATCGCACCCACGGCGTTCCGTATTCCTCGGACACTACTTCAGACATTGGGCTCGCTCGAGTTCTTCACCACCACGCGGATGGTCTTCTCAGACCCAGCGTCAAATGATGCGATATCCTTTTGGTGCGGCAGCACGATATTCTTAGAGTCATTTTGCGTTCTCCTTGGGACATGCACTAAAGTGCCGATCAAAGCACGTCCATGCCACTGGGCGTGGAGCGAGTACCGGTGCCATGCGACATGGAACAAGCTCCCGACTAGATATGCACACGACTGCGCGGCTGATCACATCGAGAACTGGCCAAACCGTATGCGCGAGTTTGGGGATCCAGAGCGGACGGTTCGTCTCGTGTTCGCGCCGTGTGTACACGCACCAGAACGGACGCTTGTGCTGGGCATAGAGCTTTCCGGCATCGTATACGTGGACATACAACAAAACGCGAAGATTTACCTCCCCCAAGCTATCCCTTACTCTGATTGGCACGTCGACGTGCTAGTTCCAAGGGTAAACCTCCCTCGTCCCATCGAAGGCCTAAGTTTCACATCTATCCCTATATACTCAGGGGATGGTCCCTATATTAGTCGCATTCAGACAGCCGACCGCTTGAGCGAAGCGAGCTCCACTCAGACCCTAGCTGAAGACCTAGAAGACGGGCCCATAGCTAGTCCTATCCTCGCAGGTCTGGGCAGAACACACATTGTAGCTGCCCCCGTGGGAGGTAGCGTGGCCCATAGTGTGGCCGACATCAAAAGCAACCTCTATGAAGCTCTCCAGCAGCTGAGAGAAAACAACGCCGCTCGCGATCGCGAAATACAAGAAATGAAGGATGCATATAATGCAAAGATACACATGCTAACTGAAGCCCTCGAAAGCCAGCGAGCCGAGTTTGCGCAACTGAAGGCGCTGATCACCCAAGTCCCTCAGAACGACGGTGCTATCGTAGGCTCAGCTGCGTCCGGCCACCCGTAGGGTGTCGTTTGTAGCTCAAGCTCTGCTGATCTTAGGTATGCCCGTTTCTATTCCCCCTCTTCTCCGCAGTGCACCGCGTCCACCACTGACGCTCCTTCGCGTCTTGGACATCTCCAGCGCTAAAGTTCCCATCCAGGACCTCCCTCGCCCCACTTCCGAGTCGCAGCCATGTACCGTACAAGGGGCTCTCGCTCAAGACCGCTCTCGGTGAACTCGAATTCAGGCCATCCTTAACTCTCTCAACTTCACCCAACGTGACTCGCCGCCCCATCCTGCGTCCCCTATCGCCGCGCCGGCCCGCCCTGCTTCTCGCTGAACGCCGTAGCCCACAATGCGCGATCGGGGGCTCCCTCCGCGGCGGCTCCTACAGAGCGAGCTACCCCTCCATGCCATACGTTCACTCGTCGGGACCACGCCGCCTCAAAAAGGCGGCCCTGGAGACGCAACACGGCGGATCCTAATGGGGATACAGAGCCTGGGCGTGCGTATATCGAAGCCGTCGATATGTGGGATTGCACAGGATTACGGTGCGGGGGTTTCGCTTCGGCATTTCGACTCGGCTCGTTTTGACTAGCATACGACATGGGGCGCACATAGTAAAGGACGACGGCTCTTTATGTTTTCAACCCTTAGGGCTTATAGGACGTTGTGCATGTTCTCTCACATCGATCTAAACACCTTCAGGAATTACGAACGAAACTCCGATGAGCATCTTACATATACTTTGTGTTCTGCTAGCACTTACCTTCATATGAATGCGCAGTTTTTTTTATCGCGCGCCGACGTCCGGTGCTATCTCTCGAAGCCTTGTGGGGAGGCGGAAGGGCTTTCAGGAGATGTCAATCACGACGTCGGGTGCCCTATGAGGAGCGAAACACTGACCGGTGATAGACTAACTGACCAAAGTTCAAACGGCACCCCAGTCGTCCGCGCCATGCTTGTTCGCGGGACCCAGAAAAGATTACGAGCGACGGGTGGATAGGTTCATCTGCTGCCCTTCACAAGTGGCTTGAACGGTGACGAGCTTGACCATAGTGAGGGAAAGCCGAGGCCGTACGCTGCTGCTGGACGCACCCGGGGGAAGAAGATGGTACGACGGCCAGATGTTGAAGGTTGAAGGTATATGGGAGGCGCATTCAGGCTCGAGAGCGAGGAAGTCGGACGAATCATGGCGCGTTCGCCATGATCGAGTGGACGTGGGTGGTGGGCGGGCGTCGTTGTCATGACCAAGGCGAGACCATTGGCTCATGTACATGTTAGGACGCTCGACGCATGCATACACAGTTGTGTGTTCTGCAGCAATAGAGGCACTAAGAATAGGAAGTTAAGAGAGGCTGGGGCAGACGCACCGAAGGTGACCATCCCTCAATAACACCATTCGCTGCGCGATTCTCCGTCCTTCCCTCTATGCCTACACGCTCCAACAGTGCCCATTGTTGACCACGATGCGAGCGGGTCGAGGACCACTGAGAACCATAACGAGAGGAGGTCGACGCAACGAGTGTCCGAAGGAGGTGCAGGTGCCAGGGAGGCGCAAGGCAAGTGTCGCTGACAACCGAAAAATGGTTGGGGGAATGGACCAGTACCGCCCGCAAGAGGATGACGTGTGAGCGAGCTGAGAACAGTTGACCCGAACACCTGCAAACGATGTCAGGATTGAGGTACCTAAGATTGAGAAAGAGCTCACTTGAACAAGGATGCGGTACTTGGCATGTCAGATACCGTTCATCTACCCGCCCAGAAAGTTGAAGGCGACCGATAGGTTGAGGAGGGAGAGCGGGTTGAGAGCGTCATCGCTGACGCGGCGTAGAGGAGGCATCGATGGGATGGTCGCAGCCAGCACCTTGTCTTGGGCTGGGGACGGGGACGGGGAGCAAGCTCGTCGGGCGACAAAACGGCATGGGCGCCAAGGCTGTGATCGCGTCCCGGGCGTCTCCGTTACGGCCCGGATCACCCCGCGGGACGGAGTCCACGCGTCCGTCGCCCGGGGCCCCGACCTTCCCTTCCCCACCGCCGTCAGCTCATCGTTCAACACGCTCGCCGCTCATCGGCCAGATGCGCCCATCCATCTCTGGAAGTTGGTCGCGCTGGGTCACGCCGCCCTCGGCCTCGATCCCAGCGTCCTCACGCTCCGCCCGTTCCGATCGCCACCGCCCTCCTCCGCTGACTTCTATTCAGAACCAGTCCTCCGATTGAATGCTTCCCTACGCGGGGTGTAGCACGCTCCCATGTTCTCTCCTAGTAGTAATAAAGATGCCTTTTGACATGAACACGATCAATGTCCGTCAGCAAGGCTCGCCAGGGTGCGGCATGCGTTTTGATCACCAAGAGATTGGGCAAGATCAAGCTGCGCAATGAACGATCTATGTCCCATGCTGTCCGCACTACATGACATCCGCACACACATTGTGCGCTTGTGTCACCCGTCAGGGCATTAGAGGGACAGCACTTGACTCATCTCTCGCACCAGGGTGCGTAACCCCGAACCCGCGTCGTTTCAACGTTGGCGGCTTAAGTTTTAACCTTCATCCTCGAGCTCACCATTCCACTCGACAGACCTCAGCCCAACAGCTTAGTGCTCTCCCCCAGTAAGTTAGCATAGCTTTTCTACCAACGCGCTCACCAATAACCCCAACACAGCTGCCACGATGTGGGTCCTTAGCAGCGCTTGCGCCGAGCTCCACTACTTTTCCGACTCTGCCGCCGTTCCCGGAGGATACGCCATTCTGTCCCATACCTGGACCCAGCACCCTAAAGGCGAGCAGACCTTCCAGGACGTCCGGAATATCATCAAGGAGTGCAAGAACAACGGACGAAACCCACGCGACCATGTCGGCGAGAAGATCCGCCGATGCTGCGAGATCGCGGAGAGCGACGGCTACGACTGGGTTTGGATCGACTCGTGTTGCATAGACAAAACGAGCAGCACTGAGCTTTCTGAGGCGATCAACTCAATGTTTAACTGGTACGCGCTCGCCGAGGTCTGCTATGTCTATCTCGAAGACGTCCCCCATATCAACATTCCGCATGTAAAGAAATCGAAGTTTCGGACGGCACGGTGGCACTCGCGGGGATGGACGCTGCAAGAGCTCCTCGCACCCGCATTCGTCATCTTCTTTTCGGAGGAGTGGACGAAGATAGGGACCAAATACGACCTCCGCGTCCCTCTCTCACAGTGTACAGGAATCAACGTGGAGTACCTCACGCGCAAGAGGGACTTCCGAGTCGACGCGTCAATCGCGAGGCGCATGTCCTGGGCGGCGACACGCAAGACCACGCGGGTCGAGGACGAGGCGTACTGCCTCCTCGGACTGTTCGATATCACCATGCCAACGCTGTACGGGGAGGGACGGCAGGCGTTCCAGCGGCTCCAAGCGGAATTAGTGAAGCAAAGTACGGACGCGACGCTGTTCGCTTGGGGCGACTGCCACTACCCCAGGGACGACAAACTGCAACAGGGCCATCAATATAGAAACCAGCTCCTCCACGACGAGCCACATGTGTTTCCATTTGCTCCCTCACCTAGCTGTTTTCTGAGATGGTCAAATGTACACGCTTCCCCGTCGTGGACGCACTACTCGGCATCCCTGCCATCTTCCTCAAGCTCCAGACCTGCAGAGGAGGTATGTGTGATACACTCTACGTAACATGTCCCTATCTCTTATTCAAATGAATGTACCATGACCCTAAGGATAATCCACCTAGCCAGGCCCACGACGAGGTTCATTCCTTCGAAGTCACCTCGTACGGCATGAAATGCCACTTCCCAGTTGCGGAAGTCGGTGGAGTCACCATAATTGTCCTCCCATGCCAGATGAATGGTAAACAACTCGGACTCCTCCTCCACCCAGCTCCGAACAACAAGACCCCAGGCCCATCCCGCCGGCTCTACTACGTCTCGTGGTCGTTTAGTCTGCCCACCGGATCCGGGTACGGGGCGAAAAGGCTGGCCTGCCTGGGTCGCGACGTCCACAACCTACGCTTCCGCGGAAAGCCCGTCGCTCCCATATGGCGTGATATCTACATCGTCGCATATCTGCCCACGACCGGACGGAGGGACGGCGCCCATCTCCTGCAGGGATTCGTTTTTGAAATTTGATGTCGCACCCGCGGCATTTCGGATCCCTCGAGTGCTAGTGCAGACATTGGGTGCACTCGAATTCTTTCCCGTCAGTGGGACATTTTCTCGGGACTCAGCGTCGCAGGACTCGGGCACGATGTGGCTCGGGTGCCAGTCTACGGCGCTTCTGGAGTATGTCAGCATCCTCCTCGGGACATGCGGGAAGGCGTCGACCGATGCGCGCCCGTGTCACTGGGCGTGGGCAGGCCAGCATCACAGTGCGACGTGGAACCAGCCATGGTCGAAATACGCGCACGACTGCGCGGCGGACCACATCGCGGACTGGCCGAACGGCGCGCGCGAGTTCGGGGACGCGGAGCGCACGATTCGTCTCACGTTCGCGCCCTGCACGCACGCGCCAGAGCGGACACTCGTTCTCGGCCTAGAACTGGCCGGGAGCGTGTATGAGGTGATCCAGAAGAACGCGAACATTCGCCTCACCCCACCTGCTAGTTATTCCCGTTACGTTATCGATCCTGCTACCAGCGGAGACCTCTCTGAGCCAAGCTCCGCCAGCCTCCCAACAAGTTCAACGCCGGCATCTACTTCTTCACTCTCGTATCAGTCTACGTCGGCGGCCTCCATCCCCGTGCAATCCATTCTTACGCCTAAGACTAGCGGCCTCCAAATCGCACAGCAGTCGAGCGAGACGAGTTCCGCGAACACGCTTGTCGAAGACTGTCGTGACATGTCCATAGTTCATGCAAACACCGTCGGTTCTAGGGAGATACATCATAGAGCCATCCCCGGAGACAGCGCCAATTGTTTAGCTGATCTCCCCAGCGACCTCCATGACGTCATTGAAGAGCTAAGACAAAACAATGCCAGTCGCGATCGTCAGATTCAAGAGATGAAAGAAGGGCACGACGCACAGACACGCAAGCTGAACGAAGCACTTGCTGAGCTTGCTCAGCTGAAGGCGCTGCTCATCCAGAATCCTATGATTAACGGCGCTGTACCTCTCCAAACTGCGCTAGCACCGCCGTAGGACGTCGTTCATAGTTCGGGTTCCGCCAATCCTCGGTTCGGGTTGGTTTGTCGGATGTCTTCATCCCATAGTAGTGCGCCACTAGTCACACCACTGAACAGCGCGCTGACATCTTCTCCAGGGCCTTCAGCATCCTCACTAAACGCGGGCACGCACCCTGCCCGTTACAGTGAATTGACGCGTCCGGGAGCGGAAAACTTGCATGGATTGTATGATTAGATACCTATATTACATGACTGGCGCCATCTCCCCCAATTAGATATAGTCCGCTCCTCTATTTCCCCAACCCACGCCGGCACGGCCGCCTCAACGTGCCTCTGAGACATGCGCGAAGACACGCAGTCGACATCTCCTGCATGCGCGGAGGCGCACCGCGAGCACACGATAACATAGCCGCCGCGTATGAGGAACTTGGGGTAGGCGCGCAGTGTTGTCATTCCTAGGTCGAATTGGCGTCGTAAGCGTGGTGTTGGCGAGGAGAGGTCGGACTCTCGGAGGTGGAGAGGACGATCGCAGCGCGGTCGTTGTCGTACTCGTCGTGGGGACACGTTCGTTCACTTCCCTTCACAAGTCGCTTGAGCCATACTGCGCTTGACCATGGTACAAGAGGGCCAAAACCGTACGCGACCAGTGCGCGACTTCGGAGCGCCGTTGGAGAACGCGAGCGGGGTACGCTGTTGAACGGGCGCAGGTGGAGACGATGGTTCGTCGGTGAGATGTTGCCCGCTGGTGATGCAGGCGAGGCGCGTCTGAAACCGGAATCATGAGAGTGGGGCGAAGATGGCGCGTCCGTCGTGGGATAGATGGCGGAGTGAGCGAGCATGTCAAGAGCACGGCGGAGCCGTTTGTTCATGCTCGTGTCAGGGGGCATAGCGCACGCGCACGATTTGCAGTAGAAGACGCGTTAAGGACGGGAAGTTCAGAGAAGCAGGAGAATACATACTGAAAACCATCCCCATACAATAACGTTTGCTGTGCAACTCTCCTTTGTTCCCTCTGCGCCTGCTCCTTCTAATAGTTTCTAGTGTTGATCATAGTCCAAGTAGGAGGAGGACGATGCGGAAATCATACTGAAAGAGGGTCGACGCAGCAGAATAATGCGGCAACGATGAGACGGAGGTGGAGGTGAAGCTCGTGTTTCTGCTGACGACTAATCAGATGATAGGAGGAGGGACCAGCACCGCCCGCAGGAGGATGGTGGGAGGGGAAGAGTCGAGGGGAAAGAGCGTGAATGTATGCAGACGATGATCAAGATCGGGGTGCCTGGCATATCGGAAGAGCTCACCGAAGGATAGGGTAGCACGACGGACGCCTTTCTTCAATCGACCTTGATAGTGAGTCACTGGAAGGGTAGGTCGGAAGGGTAGTAGCGGAGAGCAGTAAAGCACTGGAGAGTACGAGCGGGAAGGTTGGGCGCGTCGTTGCGGGTGCACTGTGATTACGATACTCACGCAGCAACGAGAGCGACGACTCCGAGTCGGAGGAGCGAAGAGCTTCGGGCTGCGAAACGACAAAACGGGTCTGAGGTCACGTGTAAGCAGGAAGCGTCAATGACGTCAGCGGTCGAGGCGTCGTTGTGCGGCTCTAGCGCTAGCGCGAACTTCTCGGACCTAAGACGCTTTCTCCAGCCACACTCGCCCGTCCACCACGTAGCCATGACCACCCCGCCCTTAGGCCCGTTCTCAGCTTCCCCTCCGCTTCTCTCTGAAGCTCTCTAAAGGGTCTCTTTGCGTCCGCCCATCTCGATCACCACTAGCTGACTTTCATGTTGTATCATACAGAACGACGTACCGATAGAATAATCCTCTGATTAACGTATCATAAGCCTCTAAATCCTTCGCCTGTAATAATAAAGTCTATTTTGAGGTCACCACGCTCAATGTCCGCGGTGTGCCTGCAAACCATTCAATTGTCCAAATTCAAACCCAATTGACTCAATTTCTCCAATGCGTGCTAGTCAGAACGATGCGGGCATATCCGTGCCGCGTGTGAGTCAGTGTCTTCTCTTGGGCTCTCATGAAATGTTGCTGAATCGACAAAAGAGAAATATCTCAAGGCTTGATACGCAGTCTGTCATGACCAGACACTCGTATAACGTGCGTGTGCAAGGGCAACGGACTCACAGCCTCTGCACATCGGATGAGTCGGTGTACTAGTGTTTAGAAGATTTAGCTAGGTAACGCATAGCTCTTCTGCGCCACGTCCTGTGCACATTTATTTCTCGCGTGGGCAGTGTATTCAATACACTCGTACAAATACATCGTGGTGCGACTTGCACGTCCGACAGACAAGGGGACACTCCTTGAACAGACCTCGCCTCGATATCGATTTCTCTCCACATAGTTCCACCCCAGTGACCCCGGTCTGCCACTGTTTGTGGCGCCATCATTGTGAGTGGACGTCTCCTTCTCATTGATGTACTCACCAACTACTCCCACGTATAGAGCTGAAACGATGTGGATCCTCAGCACCGCTCGCGCTGAGCTCTATTACTTTTCAGACTGCGCCGCCGTCCCCGGAGGATACGCCATCCTATCCCATACCTGGACTCAGGATCCCGCGGGAGAGCAGACATTCCAGAACGTCCGGAACATCATCAAAGAGTGCGAGGCCACTGGAGGAACCCCACGGGACCACGTCGGGGAGAAAATACGCCGATGCTGCGAGATTGCCCAGAGGGACGGCTATGACTGGGTGTGGATCGACTCGTGCTGCATCAACAAGGAAAGCAGCACGGAGCTATCAGAGGCAATTAACTCGATGTTCAATTGGTACGCGCTCGCCGAGGTCTGCTACGTCTATCTCGAAGACGTCCCATATCGGGACTATTACCTGCACGCCAAAGAGACATGGTTCCAGAAGGCGCGATGGCATTCGCGGGGATGGACGCTACAAGAGCTCCTCGCACCGGCGTTCGTCATTTTCTTCTCGATGGAGTGGAAGAAGATCGGGACAAAGTACGAGCTCCGTGTTCCTCTCTCCAAGTGCACAGGAATCAATATCGAATACCTCACTCGTGAACTGGACTTCCGTGTCCACGCGTCGATTGCAAGGCGCATGTCCTGGGCAGCGAGGCGCAAGACGACACGGGTCGAGGACGAGGCGTACTGCCTACTTGGTCTATTCGACATCAACATGCCGACATTGTATGGGGAGGGCAAGCATGCATTCCAGCGGCTGCAGGCTGAGCTGGTAAAACAGAGTACCGACGCGACGCTGTTCTGCTGGGGCAGCTGCCTCTACAGCGCCGACGTATGGGAACAGGCATCTCTATCTCTGATTCACCAAACGCGCCACAGTCCAGATAGCCCGCATATATTTCTATTTGCTCCCTCGCCCAGAATGTTTATCGAACGGTCAGACACATGCAACTCCTCGTCGCCACCGTCCCTCCCAGGCCTACCTCCACCAGATGCACTATCCGGTCAGAAGGTATGTGTAGAGCACCATATACGTAACCCCTACCTCGCTCATATCTCCATGAATCCGCCACCACTTTCAGTACAGTCTACTTAGCCAAGCTCTCGACGAGATCCCATCCTTCGAGATCACCTCAAATGGCATGAAGTGCCGCTTCCCTGTTGCCCACGTCAATGGCGTCACCATTGCCGTCCTCCCATGCCAGGACAACGGGGAATACATCGGGCTCCTCCTCCATCCCGGTCCGAACGACAATGGCCAGGCCCCATCCCGCAAGCTGTACTACGTCTCGTGGTCATTTAGTCTGTCCACTAGATCCGAGTACTGGTCCGGGAGGCTTGCCTTCCTCGGAAGTGACATTGACAACCTGCGCTTCCGTGGCAGGGCCGTCACTGCAACCTGGCAGGACATCCACATCGCCGCCCACCCGCCCACGACCGGCCGGACCGATGGCGCCCACCTCCTACAAGGTTTCCTTCCCGACGTCTCCCCCACAGCGTTTCGTGTTCCTCGAACGCTAATGCAGACATTGGGTACGCTCGGGTTCTTCCCTACTACTTGGACAAGAACCTGGGACACGGCGTCAAAGGACATCGTGTTGGTCGGGTTCCAGAACACAGCACTGCTCGAGGCACTCATTATTCTCCTCGGGACGTGCCATAAAGCGTCTACTGATGTGTCTCCGTGCCACTGGGCATGGGCAGACTACCGTCATAGTGCGACGTGGAACCAACCTTGGCTGGAATACGCGCACGACTGCGCGACGGACCACATCGACGACTGGGACAAGAGTACACGCGAGTTCGGAGACACGGAGCGCACGATTCGTCTCGTGTTCGCGCCCTGCAAGCATGAGCCAGAGAGAACGCTCGTGCTTGGACTCGACCTCGTCGGGACCAGGTACGAAGAGATCCAGCAGAAAGCGAACATCTACCTCCGGCCGCGGGTGAAGCTTCCGGGGCATATTGGCGCCCCAGAGCGGCCCGCTTCAGGTGGGTAATTTATCTCTTTCCGCTACATTATTCACGGCTGACCGTACACGCATTCTTGCCCTTGGACACAGGCGTCCCTGTTGAGACCAGCCCAGCCAGCGCAAACGAGGATCTCCATGCAGAAATCCGAGCCCTCAGAGCCGAAAATGCCAGCAGAATAAAGGACCTCGAGGAGCAGATGAGCCAGCTACTGGATGCTATCCAGGGCGCCCCAAAGAATGCCAAGCATCCCGACCCGGCACCTGTCCGCAATTCCTCTCCTGCTCTAACGACGCCTTCAGAATCCGCGCGAAACCAGGCCCCATCTTCGCGCCCACGTCGAATCCCACAAGTCGCACCTTCCCCGCCTTCGCCGCAACCCATCAAACGAGTTTCCGTCAGGCGGTCACTCAGACGCTCGCAACGTCGTAAGGAGGAGGCCGAGCCAAAGGCGAAGCGGCGACGACAATTGTAATATACTTCTGCAGTGTATAGCATCTCGAGGACTTGGATGATGGATCGGATGGGGCTGGGTGTTGTCTTACAGCTCAGGTTGGAGCGTTTTCAGGGCGGGGTTCTCCCCCATCGGTAGCACTTGGAACGCTCGCGTTGGTGGGAAGAATACAGTCGTCTGTTCGGTAGTAATCTGTCTCTAGACCAGTGTATAACTCGTGAAGCTTTGAAAGGAGGCATGTTATTTGAGTGTGGGCGCCAAAACTGTGATCGTGTCTCCGTCCACGTGGCGACTACGTCATTCACGAATCATTAACGCAGAGCTCGCTTCCCTTCCTCATCGCCGTCGGCCATTCGCATAAGACCTCCCCAGCCAGATGAGCCTGTCCACCTCGGGAAGCCGGCTGGACCAGCTCGCGCCACTCTAAGCTCAACCCCTTCGTCACTCCTCTCTGCAGGGGGGCTCTCTTGGCGTCCGCCCGTCGACGTCTCGATCACCATGAGTCAGCCTCCAATGGCGTCTAGTAGTCCCCCGATTGAATGGCTCTTTCCGTAGCGTGTCGCATGGTCCTACGTTCTCTAACTCTGGTAATGAATATGCCTTTCGAAGTCGCTACATTTGTACGCACGCTGTGCCAGCAAGACTCGCCAGGATGCATACATGCCACCTGACTCAACCTCTCCAAGCACATTACGGTTTGAATGACGCGGAGAGACCAACTATTTGTGTCCACCAGTGCCTTCTTGTGCACTTTCATGAAACCAGGTTGAATTGGCGGGGAGAAGTACCCCTGAACGGGCCCATTCTCTCACAATGGCCGTCTCGTCGTCTCCATGCTTAGCCTGACGAGTGTGCAGAAGTGACATCGACGGGCCCCACTTCCAGAAAACCGAGCTTTTATAACGTTACAGTGACCAACAAGGCGCCTATGTGCCTTATGCTGTCCACCCTGCGTCCACCAGCTGCGCGCTGTGCACTCGAGTCGCCCGTCCAACCATTTGAGTAACATCACTTTGCTCACTCCCATACCAGGGAGCATCCCCTCGACTAACGTCGTCTCGACATCTGTCACTATCTCTACATCTACGCCTTTTCACTCTAGCGATCTAGCAAGATAAACAACCACTGGTTGCACTATTCCCGCGAGTTAACGTAGTCTTCCCGTTAGCACGCTCTCCAACCGCTCCCACCTCCAGAGCCGGCACCATGTGGGTCCTCAGCACTGCTCGCGCTGAGCTCCGTTACTTTTTCGACTGCGCCGTTGTCCCCGGGGGCTATGCCATCCTATCCCACACTTGGACCCAAAGTCCCGCAGGTGAACAGACTTTACAGGACGTCCGGGAGATCATTAAGAAATGCAAACCCACTAGAGAAAACCCGCGGGACCACGTCTGCGAGAAAATACGTCGGTGTTGCGAGATCGCGGAGAGGGAAGGCTACAAATGGGTCTGGATAGACTCGTGTTGCATAGACAAGACGAGCAGCACAGAGCTGTCGGAGGCGATCAACTCAATGTTCAACTGGTACGCTCTCGCCGAGGTCTGCTACGTCTACCTCGAGGACGTCCCCTACGACAATGATCCACAAGTGTGGGTTCCGAGCTTCTTGCGTGCACGATGGCACTCGCGGGGATGGACGCTGCAGGAGCTCCTCGCCCCCGCATTCGCCATCTTCTTCTCGAAGGAATGGAAGAAGATGGGCACAAAGTACGAACTCCGCGATCATCTCTCGGTGTGCACGGGTATCAACGAGCAGTACCTTACCCGCGAGTGGGATTTCCGAGTCGATGCGTCAGTCGCGACGCGCATGTCCTGGGCGGCGCAGCGCAAGACGACGCGAGTAGAGGACGAGGCTTACTGTCTCCTTGGACTGTTTGACATCAACATGCCGACGCTTTACGGGGAGGGGCGGTATGCTTTCCAGCGGCTGCAAGAGGAACTGGCTAGGCAAAACACGGACGCAACACTGTTCGTTTGGGGAAACTGTCATATCTCCAGCCACAACGAATGGGAACAGAGCGCCCTATCTCGAAATTATGTCAACCACAACCCAAGTCATCCGTATATATTTCTATTTGCTCCCTCGCCGAGTTCGTATAGCGGAGGGTTGAATGCACGTTCCTCCCCGTGGACTTCCTCCTCGGCACGTCTGCCATCTTCGCCAAACCTCCAGCTGGATGAGAAGGTATGTGTAATGCGCTATCCATATAACTTCTCTAGTCCTCGTGTCTGAATGGATCTGCCATAACCTCCAGGACAATCCACTTAGTCAAGCCTATGACAAAGTCCCTTCATTTGAGGTCACCCCGTATGGCATGAAATGCCCTTTCCCAGTTGCTAGCGCCAATGGTATCACCATTGCTGTCTTGCCGTGCCAACACAATGATGAATACCTTGGGCTCCTTCTCCATCCAGCACCGAATGTCCAGGATCAGGGCCCATCCTGCAAGCTCTATTACGTCTCGTGGACATTTTGTCACCCAACTGGATCCAGGTACTTGCTCAAGAGGTTGGCTTTCCTTGGCAGCGATGCCCATGACCTACGTTTTCGTGGAAATCCCGTCATTCCGACGTGGCGTGACGTTTACATCATCGCCCACCCGTCCACGACCGCACGCACAGACGGTGCTCATCTCTTCCAGCGCTTTGTTCCCGACACTGCACCCACAGCATTTCGCATTCCCCGGACGCTGGTGCAGACATTGAGTTTGCTCATGTTCTCCCCTGACACCAAGAGGATATCATGGGACCCAGCGTCGAATAACACAATGTGGTTTGGGTGTCAGTCTGCAGCATTGTCAGAGTATGTTTGCATCCTCCTCGGAACATGCACAAAAGTGTCAACCGGGGGGCGTCAATTCCACTGGGCATGGGCAGATCACCGCCATCGTGCCACATGGGGAAAGGCCTGGCCAGAATATATACACAATTGCGAAACGGACCATATCGCGAACTGGCCTGACGGTACGCGCGAGTTCGGGGATGCAGATCGCACAATTCGTCTGGTGTTCGATCCCTGCATGCACACACCCGAGCGGACACTCGTGCTCGGCCTCCAGCTCGCCGGGAGTGTGTACGAAGCGATCCAGAAGAATGCAAACACTCGCCTCCCTCTGCCCGTTCGTTCTTCACACGAGCACCTCTTGACCGGGGCTGCTAAAACAGACCCCAACAACAGTCTAGGGATTTCCACGTCCCCTTCCGCTTCCTCGAGGTTCTTACCCCGCCTCACCTCCGTCCTCAAACACTCTGCAACTGGCTTTAGGATTGGTGTTTTGAAGACAGGGGACCATTCCAGGAGGGCAAGCTCCGTTCGCACTCTCACCCGGGGCCGTCACACGGTGTCGCAGTCCGTCCTGTCCGATGGGAACCGCGCAGGCCCCAGTAATACCCACAGTGCAACCGTCGATGGTCTGGTGAATGCTACCAGCAACCCTCACGAAGTTATGGAAGAGCTGCCAATGGAAAGCGACGCTCCTGGCAGTCGCGAGATACAAGAACTGAAAGAGGCGCATGATGCACAGACACGCAAGCTGAACGAAGCACTCGCTGATATTGCCCTCTTGAAGACGGTGTTCGCCCAGATGTCCCAGAGAAACAGTATTAGTGCGCCTCTAGAGGTTGCACTAGAACCGCCATAGGGCATAGTTCGTGACTCAAGTTCCACTGATGCTCCTTCGGTCAGTCCTGATCTGCAACAGTGCACCGCACCTGCACTAACCGGCATCTTCATTTTTTCCAGGTTACTCGATACTCTCACTAGATGTACTGCATGCACCCCGCCCGGTACCATGAATCGCCATCCCTACGCAGTACCTACACAACCGCGGGAGCGAGGCCGAGAAGATGTGTGGATTGTGTGATTAGATACCTATATTATACGGCTTACACCATCTCCTTCAACCACAATCGTTGTATATACCGTCTGTTCTTCGATTTTCCCCATCTGCACCGGTGATCCCGCGTCAGCGTGCCTTGTCTACGCGCGAAGACACGCAATCGGCAGTTCCAGCATTCGCGGAGGAGCCCCGTGGGCGTACGCTAGCATTGCCGCCGGAGAGATGCGTAGACAAAGGGCGGAGTTCAGGTACGGGCGGGGACTGGCGTACTGGAGAGGAGTGAAGACGCAGGCGAAGGAAAGTTCGAGGTAATGTAAAGACAACGGGCAACACATTCGACTCGGTGGAGGACAGCGGCCACGGCGGCGGAGACGCCGGAGACGAGCTCGTTGGGATCTCAGATCTCAGATCTGGCGTCGAGACCGCGATCGCCTCCGAGTCCCGGGCATCCCCGTCGTTGCTACCACGTGCACGTGCATGCCGGCGCCATCCGCATGTCGTTCTCGCCTTCGGCCTTCCCTTCCTCGCCGCCGTCAGCCCTTGGTCCAAGACGCCCCCCAGTCGTACGCGCTCGTCCACATTGAGAAGCCGACCAGGAAGGGGACTCTAACGCCCTGGCCACCCCTCTTCACATCTGCCCGTGTCGTTTGCCACTGACCCCCTGTCCTAAAAGCTGTCTAGAACTAGTCTCCGGATTGAATGCTTCCCTACGCTGCGTGTCATTTGATCTACCTGTAGTAATGCCGATGCGTTTTAAAGTCGCCACGCGGTCCGCGGTGTGCCATTAAGACCCGCCCAGATGCACACCAGACCGACTAACCTAACCGCTCCAAACGCGTCAGTCGGAACCACACAGAGACGTAAGCGCCTTCTGTCTGTCAGTGCCTCCTCCTGCGGAACCGTGCTATATCGACCCTGGAAAAGTACTCCTGAAAGTGCGCATCCTGTCATATCAATGCCGAGAGTCGGGCCAGTGCGTCTGCAGGAGTGATAGGCTCGCTCCCTTTAGGCGGCGCGGGGAACCGAGCTTATCTAAATTAAGTTCAAGCAGTATTGGGCCGCAGTGACCGACATGGCGCTTTTGCGCCTCGTGCCGTCCACAATGCGTCCGCCCGCCCGCTGTGCGCTTGAGTCACCTATCTAAGTACTAGAGCGACAACATTTAGTTCATCTCTATACCAGGACACCCCCGTCGAACTGACTTTGTCTCGACACCCGTCGCGTTCTCTACACCCACGCCTATACCCGTCCCTACGATAGACTTATTGCATTGTACCAGTGAGCTGGAGTAACCCTCTCCATCAATGCGCTCACTAAATGCTTCCACGTACAGAGCCGCCACAATCATCGATGTGGGTCCTCAGCACCAGTCGCGCTGAGCTCCATTACTTCACCGACTCGGCCGCGATCCGCGAAGGATATGCTATCCTGTCCCACACCTGGACCCAGCATCCAGCCGGCGAGCAGACCTTCCAGGACATCGAGGATATCATCAAGAAATGCAAGAACAATGGAAGAAACCCACGTGACCGCGTTTGCAAGAAGATACGCCGGTGTTGTGAGATTGCGGAGAGAGACGGATACTCTTGGATCTGGATTGACTCGTGCTGTATTGACAAGACGAGCAGTACGGAGTTGTCTGAGGCGATCAACTCGATGTTCAACTGGTACGCCCTTGCCGAAGTCTGCTACGTCTATCTGGAGGATGTCCCCTACGCCGATGATCCGTATGCCGAGGAGTCGAAGTTCCAGAAGGCGCGATGGCATTCACGGGGTTGGACGCTACAAGAGCTCCTCGCACCCGCATTTGTTATCTTCTTCTCGAAGGAGTGGAAGAACATGGGCACCAAGTATGACCTCCGGGATCCTCTTTCAGATTGCACAGGGATCGACATACAGTACCTCACGCGCGAGTGGGATTTCCGAGTTGACGTCTCCATCGCAAAACGGATGGCCTGGGTGTCAAAGCGCAAGACGACACGGCTAGAGGACGAGGCGTACTGTCTCCTTGGACTATTTGACATTAACATGCCAACAATGTATGGGGAGGGGCGGAATGCGTTTCAGCGGCTACAAGCAGAGTTGGCAAAACGGAGTACGGACGCGTCGCTGTTCACTTGGGGCCCCTGCCACTTCTCTAGTTACGACGAGTGGGAACAAGGACCTGAATCGGAAATCCAGGCTAATCACCCAGACGAGCCGTACATGTTTATATTTGCTCCTTCGCCGAGGCTATTCGTCGAATGGCTGTATGCGTGGTCTCCCCCGTACACAGACTCCCCAGGATGGCCCCTGCCATTGTCAAATTCACTCCCTCAATATCAGAAGGTATGTGTAGTGCGCTCTATGTGTAATGCGCTCTTGCCTCATATTTAAATGCTCTGCAATCTTCAGGATAGTCCACTTGGTCCAGTCCACGTCGAGGTCCATTCCTTTCAGGTTACACCGTATGGCATGAAATGTCGCCTTCCAGTTGCCGAAGTCGACGGGGTAACTATTGCCATCCTTCCCTGCCAGATGGATGATGAATACCTTGGACTCCTCCTTCATCAACCACCCAGCGAGGAGACTCATATCCCATCCCGGCAGCTCTACTACATCTCGTGGACATTTCGTGAACCACAGGTATCCGAGTATCTAATCTTAAGGCAAGCCTGCCTCGGTGGCGACTTGAACAACCTACGATTCCGTGGAAAGCCCGTCAACCCTACATGGTGTGACATTTACATTGCCATACACCCCGCCACTATTGGACGAAGAGATGGGGCCCATCTCTTGCAACACTTCGTTCCCGACGTGGCTCCCTCGCCATTCCAGATTCCTCGGACACTGATGCAGACGTTGGTGGCACTCAATTTCTTCCCTGACTCCACGATGGTGCTTCAAAGCCCAGAGTCTGACGACGCTATGATCGTTTTGCTTCAGAATTCGAATTTGTTAGAGGCGGTCCACATTCACCTCGGGATGTGCACAAAAATATCGACCGAGGAGAGCCCGGCGTACCACTGGGCATGGGCGAGCCAGAATAATAGTGCAACGTGGGGAAAGCTCTCGCAGAAGTACGTGCACGACTGCGCGACAGACCACATCAGAGACTGGCCCAATGGCACGCGGGAGTTTGGAGATGTGGAGCGTACGATACGTCTCGTGTTCAAACCTTCCACGCACGCGCCAGAATGGACACTCGTGCTCAGCCTCGGCCTCTCTGGGAGAGTTTACAAAGAAATCCAGGAGAATGCAAACGTTTACCTCCCGAGGGCTGGTTTCCCGCGCAGACGCATCAACGCTGCGGCTTTCAGGATAGGTCTTGCCATCAATCTACGAAGCTCCATGGCTACGTCTACTTCGTCGTTCTCGAGCCGGTTTACCTCTGTTATCAAACACTCTGCCGCTGGCTTGGGGATTGGCCGTCTGAAGACAGGGAACTATTCCAGAAATACAAGTTCCGTTCACGCTCCAACACAAGGCCGTCACACTGTGTCTATACTATCTAATGCAGACAGCGCAAGCCCCAGTAAAACTCCCAGTGCACGCGTTGACGATCTGGTCAACGTCCCCAACAACCCTCGCGAAGCTTTGGAAGAGCTGCCAATGGAAAATAACGCTCCTCGAAGTCGCGAGATACAAGAACTGAAAGAGGGGCATGATGCACAGACACGCAAGCTGAACGAAGCACTCGCTGAGATTGTCCTCTTGAAGGCGACGTTCGCCCAGATCTCCCAGAACAACAGTATTAGAGCACCTCCAGACGATCCAGATGCACTGGAACCGCAATAGGGCACGAACGGGCCACCTGGCTACTAGTTCGTGACTTGGGCTCCACTGATCCTCCATTGGTCTGTAACAGTGCAATATGTGCACGCCCGCGCTGACCGGCACCTTCACTTTTTCCAGGGTCCCCAGCAATCCGCCGAATGCGGTGCGTGCACCCGTAAACCTGAGTCTTCTGCACGGAAAGCACCCAACCACATAGGCAAGCACGAGCATATGGGAAGTCGGGGATTGTATGATAAGACACATATTTTATACAGCTCACATCATCTCCGACCATTACAAATCGTCGTACATATAGACTATTTCTCGGCTTCACCCCACTCACACCCGCGTCACCGTGCCACTGATCCGCGCGCGAAGATACCTAATCGGAAACTCCAGTATGTGCTAAGGTGCGGGCTCACGACAACGCCCGTCTTGGACATGATGATCCCAGGCCCGGCATGTCACGTCTCAGCATTCACGGGGGTCAAATTGGCTCCGTGAGAGTGCTGATGAGCAAGAGAGGGAGAATGCGCCTCGGACTTCGAGGCGGGAGGAACGATTGTAACACAGTTGCTGTCATGCTCGTGGGGGTGAATATGGCGGCAGAGCCACTAGCACGCGTATAAGTGGTGAGCTTGTGCTAGGAGCCTGATGGGCGGCTCGTGAGTCTATGATGCAGTCACAGTCAGCCTCTGCCATAGTGTTGACGAGGTGAGAGACGCACCAGGGGTTCCCGCAAAAATGCCTGCATGTCCTTCGTTTCTCCCAGCTTTTCTGCCCCAGCAATCTTGTTCATGCTCGAGCGTGATCAGGGGACCCGGCGCACGCGCACGATCTACAGTAGACGACGTGTTGAGAACGGGAAGTTGAGAGACGTAGGAGAAGACATACTGAGGAAGATCATCTCCTCACAACACTGTTCGTTGCGCGACTCTCCTTCCGTCCCTCTATGCCTGCTCCTTCCAATAGTTGCCAGTGTTGATTATAGTCCGGGTAGGGAGAGGAAGACGAGGGGACCATACTGGAGGAGGGTCGACGCAGCAGGTTAATGCAGCAAGGGTGAGGCAAGGGTGGAGGTGGGGCTCGTGTGTCTGCCGATTACCATTCATACGACGAGGGGAGTGAGCAGCACGGGCTGCAAGGGGGAGGGTGTGGAGGGGAAGAATTGAGAGGAGTGGGCGTGAACTCCTGCAAACCATGGTCAGGATTGAGATGCCTGGCATTGAAGAGGATCTCACCAAAAATGCGGTAGAGTGACGAGCACCTGGATAGTTGAGGGGTAGGGAGTGGTGGTAGGCGATAGCCTTGCACTGAGCGAGGAGGGTCAGCGTGTGGCAGTAAAGCACTGAAAGATATGACTGGGGATTTTTGGGCGCGTCACTGCTTGTGCACTTTGAAGGCGACTTTCACGGAGGGTTGCAGCTAGCGGTGTGTCTGGGGCCTGGGCAAATGGCAACAGCGAGCCAGAGAGCGACGTCGAGGCCCGAGGAGGAGGAACAAGGACAAAACGGGAATAGGCGCTGAAACTGTGCACGTGATTGTGTAGTGGGCGTCTACATCTCTGTCGACTGGCACGCTGCGGAAATCGCGCCTTTCTAAAGTTTCATAAAGTTTCAATACGAATGGGTCGTACAGTGTCCGCGACATCAGTAGAGTACGCGCCGACCTATTGCACCATCCAAGTGGGTTGATAGGACCTTTTCATTGATGCTTTAACCAACTATTCCCACATCTAGAGCCAGCACGATGTGGGTCCTCAGCACCGCTCGCGCTGAACTCCATTACTTTCCGGACTGCGCCGCTGTCACGGGAGGATATGCCATTCTCTCCCACACCTGGACCCAGGATTCCGCAGGAGAACAGGCCTTCCAGGAAGTTCAAAGCATTGTCAAGAACTGCAAGAAGAGCGATCGAAACCCGCGGGACCACGTCAGCATGAAGATTCGCCGATGCTGCGAGATCGCGGAGAGCGACGGTTACGACTGGGTCTGGATCGACTCGTGCTGCATCGACAAGACGAGCAGTACAGAATTGTCGGAGGCAATTAACTCAATGTTCAACTGGTACTCCCTCGCGGAGGTCTGCTACGTCTATCTCGAGGATGTCACGGGCGGAGACGATCCCGAGGATGAAGACTCATACTTCCAGAAGGCGCGATGGCACTCCCGGGGGTGGACGCTGCAAGAACTTCTCGCTCCTTCGTTCGTCATTTTCTTCTCAAGAGATTGGGAGAATATCGGGACCAAGTACGACCTCCGTGTTCCTCTCTCGCAATGCACGGGAATCAATATCGAGTACCTCACCCGCGAATGGGACTTCCGGAACGACGCGTCAATCGCTAGGCGCATGTCTTGGGCCGCGGAGCGCAAGACGACGCGGGTGGAGGACGAGGCGTACTGCCTACTCGGCCTGTTCGATATCAACATGCCGACGCTATACGGGGAGGGACAGCATGCATTCCAGCGGCTGCAGGCGGAACTGGTGAAGCACAGTACCGACACTACGCTGTTCGTTTGGGGTAACCGCCGGTATTGGAATGACAATAATAGCAGAAAACAGATCCCTCTATCTGAGCGTGAGTGCGAAGACACCATGGAGAACCCATATTCATGTCTACTTGCTCCCTCGCCGACTGAGTTTGCCGGATGGTTGAACTTATCCTCCCCCTCGTGGACGCCCTTCCCGGCGGGTCTGCCGCCGTCTCCAGACTTACATCCGAATGGGAAGGTACGTATATTACACTATATGTCACCGCTCTTACAATCGTACACAAATGAACACGCCACAATCTCCAGGACAATCTGCTTAGCCAAGGCCACGACGATGTCGGGCCTTCGTTCGAGGTCACCCCATATGGCATGAAATGCAGCTTCCCAGTTGCCAAGGTGGATGGTGTCACCATTGTCGTCCTCCCATGCAAGGAGAACGATCAATACCTCGGACTCATCCTCCATCCAGCTCGGAACGACGAGACTCGAAGCCCGTCCCACCGGCTCCACTACGTCACGTGGACATTTTATCTGCCAACTGTATCCGTGTACTGGACGTCGAGGTTGGCCTGCCTCGGCAACGACCCTTACAACCTGCGCTTTTGCGGAAAGCGCGTCACTCCGACCTGGCAGGGCATATACATCGCCGCCCACCTGCCCACGACTGAGCGAAGAGACGGCGCTCATCTCCTGCAGCGGTTTGTTCCCGACATTTCCCCCACGGCGTTTCGGATTCCTCGGACGCTGATGCAGACGTTGAATGCCCTTGGGTTCTTGCTTATTACTGGGGCGAAGTCCTGGGATACAGCGTCAAAACACATGATATTGGTCGAGTGTCAGGATGTGGTATCGATAGAGGCAGTTTATATTCTCCTCGGGACATGCAAGAAAGCGTCTACTGGTATACGCCCGTGCCACTGGGCATGGGCAGATCATCGCCATAGCGCGACGTGGAATCAGCCTTGGCTGGAATACGCGCACAACTGCGCGACGGACCACATCGAGGGCTGGCCCAACAGCGCACGCGAGTTCGGGAATGCGGAGCGCACAATTCGTCTCGTGTTCGCGCCCTGCAACCACGCGCCAGGTAGAACGCTCGTCTTCGGCCTCGAGCTCATAGGGAGCAGATATGAAGAAATTCAGCAGAAATCGAACACCTTCCTCCGGCCGCGCGTAAAGTTCCCTGCGCTCCATGGCGTCCCGGAGCTGTCTGCTTCAGGTGGGCGATTCTCTAGTCTGCATGTCCTTCACGGCTGACTGTATGCCCATTGTTGTTCTTAGCCGCAACCTGTCCTCCCGTGTCCAGCCTGGCTAGCGGAAGCGATGATTTCCGGGCGGAGATTCGAGCCCTCAGAGCCGAAAACACCAGCAGAATAAAGGACCTCGAGGAGCAGGTGCGCCAGTTACGGGATATGCTACAAGGAATCCCAGGAAAAGTCAAGCAGCCCAACACCCTTCGCGATGAGCCCGTCCGTGATTCATCTCCCTCCTCGAACATATCCTCAGGATCCGCCCAATTCACCGCTCCCTCGCGTCCCCCTCAGCTCGGACAAGTCATCCCATCGTCCCCCCGCGAGCCGCCCATTGAACGAGTTTCGACCAAGCGGCCAGCTACACCCACGCATCACGAGCACGAGCCGGCACCGCACCGGCGGCGAGGATCCGATCGCTCTTCGTGAGATCTTGCGAGCACTTGGGTCGCTGCCTCCCAATATGTGCCTAGGTGAGTGAAAGGCGGCGCTGTTGCTCACAGTAGGACGCTCACAATGATGGCAGGTTGTCTTTTAAGATTGACACGTCTATCTTTCAGTTAGTGTATACATATATGTTGGACCGTAAGGGTCGATGTATGTAATACCTCAATAGTTTTTCGATACTTGGGTTTTCCTCAGACTGATTCGAGAACTTGTCCCATAAGGACCAGGTACCGTATAAGTATGACGTCGTAGATCCAACGCACAGAGTCCTCATGTTCATGCGACACGTGCATGGCGTTCCTCACGCATAAGTATCGTTCACTAGCGGTTATGCCATAGGGCGCTGCACAGACGAAGCTTGACAGTACAGGCTCAAGGAGGTCGAAAAGCACATTCTTTCAGGGCATATACTTGGAAGTCCGAGTGTTTGTGGCAAACGGGGTGAGGACTATGTGAACAATTATATTTCTGAATGAACACTTATACAGCCATTTATCCGCACACGCCCGATACCAACATCTTTGAAACCGACTAGAAGACACAGTCAGAACCATTGACGCATAAGCGGGGTCGGTCAGACTCACACTTTTCGAGGCTGGTGCGGGGAGCAGTCTTAACTCTTAAACAATGACGGGACATGGGTTCTCTAGTGTGGATGACGTCAACAATTGGTCACAGGTTCGCAGCGCGGGAGCTAAGAGAGCTGTCAGCGGAGCGACATTGGCGCAGCGCGAAGCAGACGAGGCCGTCGCGGTACCGCCTACTCGTAGGGGCTGACTCCCTGTCGGGCATGCGCTAGCTGTCCTCCTAACCTGCCGTGACAGCGGTGCGAGCGCGCGGGCTGCGGGACACACCGCGCCGCGCGCAGACAGGAACTTCAAAGCTTCAAGTGTAGGATGCAGGTGTTGTAGCATGAAGAGCACGAGAATGAGGGTGATTTAGACCTTTGGCAAGCTTCAAGGTCAGAGGGGTGCGTGGCCTTGAAAGCGGCAAAGAGTAATCGTACCGTGTCCTTCACGGTCGCAAATGGTCGAGGCATAAGCACGACCCGAGCCTCAGTTTGTGTCGAGGAGCCCGACGCAAGCGCATGTATGGTTGAGGACGCTCTACGACAACAGTTTGAATTGAGCCCGACGAGAAGTATCTGAGGGAGATACGCACCCAAATAGCCCATCTAGTTGATATCATCTTAGCTGTCGCCAGTTCCCCATAGCCCGCCACCTAGGAATTCACTCCATCCTGAACGTTACTTGGTACGGCTTGCTGGAGAGTTGCCAGCGTTCCGCGCGCGTCATGGTCCCTCACGAGGCCCACCGCCTCTGCCTCCTCCATGACGAGCGTGAACGGCCGCCTGTTCCATGCCCACTTGCACACCGCCTCCCGCCGACTCCCTGCTCCCTCCCCCGATTCTGGGCGCTTCGTGCCGTCACTCGGCGATGGGTGCGACGAAGAGCTGGGGTGGAAGCTGAGAGGACTATGTATGCTGAGGGCGGCTGCGGACGGAGAGCGCCGGCCTATAGTATGTGGAGGCGAGGTAAGGGGCGGAGTGAGGGTAAGGTGTGTAATTGAGATCGTCCAGAGTAGCTGAAAGGAGAGGTCAGTGACAGATATCATCGGGTGAGATGGTAGATCACACTTTAAGCACCATAAAAACAGTCTGCTATATCCTGTCGAGGAGTATCGGAGAGCAAGTCTGAGATGTGAAGGGCCGCGCTGTGCACATTACGAGCCTCGACTTGGTCTGAGGAGTTCGAAGTTATTACACGCGGTGAAGATTTGTTTGCGACGAGAGTCCATTGAGCACGGCGAGAAACAGACTAGAGCGGAAGCACGTACCGAAACAGTCCATCCGAGCTCAGTTGGGTGTGTTGTGGCGTAGGTGGGGTATACTTGAAACGACTGAAACGACTGAGCTAGGAGCGGCGGCGGCGCGTGGCGAGATTGACCGGACGCAGAGATGTAAGCTGAGACAGTGCATGCGCGGCGCAGGATAGGGGCAGAGGCGCAGGCGGAGGGAGCCTTGCGGGGACGCAGTGGATGTGGCGGCTTGTGCGAGGTGAATAAGTGCCCAAACGACCGAGGGGGTGGGCGGTCCAGGGGCGTTGTGAAGTGCTAGGCATGGGACTAGCGATTATATTGGATCGGCGATGAGCGCCACGGCGGGCTTGCTGACTGCGGGAGAAGACCCACCAAAGACTATGACCTCTCCACAACGCACACATGCCCTATGACTCCCTAATCCTTCCTCCATACCTGCTCTTTCTCTAACAGTTACCGCCCTTCATGGAGATGCGAGCAACGGGTGAGTCGGTTGAGGACCACGCGAAAGCACACCGGGAGGGGGTCGATAGATTGAAAATGCGAAAGAGGTCCAAATATGATGGAGGCGCAAGACTTGTGTGGCTACTGACGACTGATCAGACGATGCGAAGGAGGGCCATAAGGGTGGTGAAGAAGCGTTGAACGCTGACGGGTGAGCTTGAGTGCCTGCAAACCATGGTCAGGATTGAGGTGCCTGAAACCACGGAAGAGCTCACCGAAAGATGCGGTAGCATGACTGACACCTGTCATCTACCTAGCCGGAAAGTTGATTTGTGGTAGGCAAGGGCGGAAGGCGATAGCCGTGTAGCGAAAATCGTTGGCGTGTGGGAGTGGAGCGCTGGAGGGTAGGAGAAGGGGTAGTGGGACGCGAGGTTATGAATTGGTGCGCACTGTGTTGTGGAGGATGCATCAACGGGATGGCCACAGTGAGCGGTAGTGTCTAGGCTGACGGCAAGAGCTTAGAGCGAGAGCAGCGACACGGCGGCGAGTGGAGGAGCAACTTCAGCGTCGGGCGGGCATGGGCGCTAAGGTCACGATCGGTCCCGGGCCTGGTCTCCGGGCTCGGGACCACGCCACGCCTCGTTCTTACTTCCCTTCTTCACCGCCGTCAGCCCACGCCCAATGCGTATCTCAAATAGATGCGCCCTCCACCTCGGGAAGCCGGCCAGACCGGGTCACGCCGCCCTCATTCTCGACCCCAGCATTCTCACCACTGCTCTCCGAGGGCCCTACTCGCTTGCGCCCGTTTCGATCGTCTCCACTAACCTCCTCCGCTACCCTCCATTCAAAGCCGATATCCCGACTGAGTGGCTCCCCACGCAGCATGGTGTATGCTCCTACCTTCTCCGCATCTATTAGTAAAGATATACTTTGAAGTCGCCACGTGGATGCGCACAGTGTCCGAGCAAGACGACTCGGAGCGCGACAAGGTGCAAACATTGCGGTTCCTCGTGCCGTCCATACAAGTATTCGAACGGCGGCACTTTGCTCGTACCTCTCTAGGGAACGTGGCCTCACATTGACCTAGCCCCGACATCTGTTGCGTTCTCCATATCACTGCGGTTCTTCTCAGCTAGCGGCCTCCGAGTCGACCGGATACACGCCGATTTGCTGCACCATCACAGTGCGCTGAGACAGCTTATTCGTCATGCACACACTGACCAACCCCACGGATAGAACCAGTACGATGTGGGTCCTCAGTACCGCTCGCGCTGAACTTCATTATTTCACCGACTGCGCCGCCGTCCCCGGAGGATACGCTATCCTCTCCCACACTTGGACCCAGGAGTCTCCCGGTGAACAAACCTTCCACGAGCTTCAGGGAATCATCACGAGATGCAAGATAAGAAGACAAAATCCGCGAAAACACGTCGGGGTGAAGATCCGCCGGTGCTGTGAGATCGCAGAGAGAGACGGCTACGCTTGGGTCTGGATCGACTCGTGCTGTATCAACAAAGAAAGCAGCACCGAGTTGTCAGAAGCAATCAATTCAATGTTCAACTGGTACGCCCTCGCGGAGGTCTGCTACGTCTATCTTGAGGACGTACCCAATGCCGACGATCCGTACGCGAAGGGATCAAAGTTCCGAACGGCGCGATGGCACTCGCGGGGATGGACGCTGCAAGAGCTCCTCGCCCCCGCGTTCTCCGTTTTCTTGTCTATGGAGTGGGAGAATATTGGGACAAAGTACAACCTCCGCATCCCCCTCTCCCAGTGCACGGGTGTCGACGTAGAGTACCTCACGCGCAAGTGGGACTTCCGAGTCCATGCGTCGATCGCGAGGCGCATGTCCTGGGCTTCGACACGCAAGACGACGCGGGTCGAGGACGAAGCATACTGCCTGCTTGGTCTCTTCGACATCAACATGCCAACGCTGTACGGGGAGGGTCGACATGCATTCCAGCGGTTGCAGGCGGAGCTAGCTAGACAAAGTACAGACGCAACACTGTTTGCTTGGGGCCCCTGCCACTATACCAGTGACGACACGCGCGAACGTGGGCGTCCATCCCAAAATCAAGGCTCCCACAACCCGGATCACCCATATATATTTCTGTTCGCTCCCTCGCCCAGTGAGTTCATAGGATGTTCGGGCACATACTCCTCGCCGTGCACATCCTCTTCCCTGGCCTCTCAATCAAATGAGAAAGTACGTGCAATGCGCTCTATACACGACCGGTCTCCACCTCATTTCATTCCCTCAAGGATAATCTACTCGGCCAAGCCCACAATGAGGTCCCTTCATTCGAGGTTACCTCGTGTGGTATGAAGTGCCGCTACCCAGTAGCTGAGGTCGACGGGGTCACCATCGCTGTCCTCCCATGCCAGGAGAATGAAGAACGCCTCGGACTTCTCCTCCATTTAGCACCGAACGACCAGGCTCAGGGCCCATCCCGCCAACTCTACTACGTTTCGTGGCCAGTTCTTCTGCCAACTGGCTCCGTGTACGAACCCATAAGGCTGGCCTACCTCGGCAGGGGTGTCGATAATCTGCGCTTCCGTGGGAAACCTGTCATCGCGACATGGCGCGAAATCTATATTGCGGCCCACCCTCCCACGACCGGGCGCAGGGATGGCGCCCACCTCCTGCATTCCTTCCTTCCCGACATCGCACCCAGCGCGTTTCGGATCCCTCGGATGCTGGTACAGACGCTGAGTGCTCTCGAGTTCTTTCCCCACACCAGGATGGTGTCCTGGGACCCGGCGTCGAAGGACACGATATGGTTCGGGTGCCAGTCCGCGGCGTTGTCAGAAGCAGCTTGCATCATCCTCGGGACGTGCACGAAGGGGCCGGCCTCGGCGCGTCCGTGCCACTGGGCATGGGCGGCTCAGCACAATCGCGCAACGTGGGGGCATCCCTGGCCGGCTTATGTGCACAACTGTGCGACGGACCACATCAGGGACTGGCCCAACCTCTCGAAGAAATTCGGGGACGAAAATCGCACAATTCACCTCGTCTTCGCGCCCTGCAGCCATGCGCCGGAGTGGACGCTCGTGCTTGGCCTTGAACTCGTCGGCAAGGTCTACAAAGAGATACTGGAGAGCGCAAAAATCTGTCTTCCTCCCCCTATCTGCCCTTCTCACGAGCACACCAACGGGACTTACCTCAGCAGCTGTATACGGGCTTCCGTATCTCGACTCACTCCCTCATTCTTGCGCCGGTTTATACCCGCTCCCGCTCCCGAATACTCCATGACTACGTATAGGAGCGGCCGCATGAGGGCAGCACATCATTCCGGAAATTCCAGCCCCCTTCAGAGTCTCACCCGACGCCTTCATCGTGCCGCGCCCATGCCATCTAATGCACACCCTACAAGCCGCAGAAGAACACGCTAATGCGCGTAGTGTGCGGCTACTCAGTGTAACCAATCGAGCTCCATCCCAGGGCAGCACACCTAACGCAACTCGGACGGAAGACTCCCATCACTACGCGGTTTCGCATGCACGCACGCAACCCCAACAAAATCTCAGCCGCTGTCCAGGTAACGCCATACCACAAGCACGCCAGCCACAGTGCACCACTCGCGCAATCCTCACCCCTTCCGCTGGCTATACGGCCCCCCGACGATAGTTCTTCTGTAACAGTACGATAGTATGACGTTAGCTTTGCCACACCCCCCTGGTCTGCCTATGCTCTTTGAATTTTGGCTCCGGAGACATTTCGCGCGCGCGGCAGCGTGGAAACAAGAGTGGAATCCTATGTTGTACAGCCCTCAGCCCTCCAATACAGTCGATATATATATATTGCCCGCTCCTCGGCTGCCTCCACCCGCGCGGACGAGCTTGCATCAACACAGCTCTGAGCCACGCGAGAAGAAACCTAAATAGCAGCTCTAGCACGCACGAGAGCGCGCCGCACGAGCACACGACAATAGGGCTCACCAAGAATAAAAATATATTTTAATGTAATCCGAGAAGTATGCATAGATATGAATACGTACGGGCCTCGCCGTATGCTCACGGAAAGGATACTATATGATTAGAATACAATAGAATACTATTAGAATAGAATATAGAGCTCTATCTAATCATATCTTGAGAAGAGGCACGTGCTGGGGCCAGCGCCATCAGCCTTGCCCGCTGCCGGAAGTCGAATGAGCGCCGATGTTTGGGCGCATTTGACTTGTCCCTGCTCTTGCTCCTCGCCGTCGGCTTGTCGTCGTCGTCTTTCCTCCCCCCGCTGAGTCTGCTGCCCGCCCATCAATCTCTGCTTCTGTGTCCTGCCATCACCGTCGCCGCCGCGTATCCTTCTTCTGCAATGGAGCTCAAGCACAAATCCGGACCCATGTTTGTATTTCTAACCCGCCCTCCGGCCCGCTCGGGGCCCCCGCAAATGTAACCCGGTCAGTGTGAACAGGTGCACAGCGCACCCTATCTCACACTTGTGTAGGTCGGTCTCGATGAGTGCTAGATGCTACATAGGAACTCGTGGCGGGCAACAGTCCTGTTATGTCTGTGAGTCATGGTTATTTGTATTACACATTGTATATATGGAGTAGATGTTCGTCAATATCATCTATTCTGTACTGTTGAGGTGTCGTTACTGTGGGCCGGGTGCCCTGTGTCGGATCCAGACCGTTTATGTCACTTATTTCAAGATGTCTAAAGTACGCGGAAGGTGTGCTTATCGCTTAATGCTTGACATGCTTGGAGACCCATCTAAGCGGGTATACTAAGTGCCTTTGAGCGTGTTTGAGTAGTTTGTAGAAGTGCTAACACATCTTCGATGCTCGTTGCGCGACGACGGCGAGCACAGTGCCAAAACTATTGGTAAAGGTGTGATGGAAACATGAAATTGGTGTCACGGGTTTTCACTACCTGGAGGATGTGAGCATACATGATAGATACGACTAGTTATGATTACACTACGGATACATTAGAATAAACTACGCATAGATTACGATACGCCCTCGGCGTATCCTGTATTCTTTCGTAATAATATTATTCCGCGTCTCGGCGTATTTAATTGTAACTTGTGAGCCCTACACGACAACGGACAGACGCGTTGCACGTGATCGTTCAACGTGGTGGTGCAGTTGGCGCCGTGAGATGGTCTTGAGAACGAGAGGACGGAGGCACTTCGAACTCGGAGGGGGAGAAGGCGAATGCGGTACGGTCGTGTTGTGCCCGTCGTGGTCTTTGTCGTGCTCGTCATGGTCGTTGTCGTGCTCGTTACAGTCGCCGCGGAGCCACCGCCGGACGCGCCAGCAGCACCAGCACGCGTAGAAGCCAACTTCTTGGAGCCTGACGGGTAGCTGGTCGGTCTATGATGCAGTCATAGTCAGCATTCGCCATAAAGTTGATAAGGGGAGAGGCATACCAGGGGTGTCCGCTCCAACGCCTCCATAGGATCCAAGTGAGTCAGTTTCTCATCCCAGCACGCACACGCGCATCAGCACCGCCGAAACTGACTCGTCGTGCACCCTCGGCGCGCTGTCGCCGTCGCTGTCACCTTGCACGCTCCATGGTGCTCCATAATTCCCGCCGCCGCCACGCACGCGATGGGTGTGAACAATTACCTCGTCTGCACCTCCTCACAACCGGCCTCGCGGCGTCGGTGGTGGAGGGCGCAAACGGGGAACGCCATGGTTGAAGAAAATCCACCTTCACACAGCGGGCGAGTATGTGTTTGGGCATGCACGAGCAGTTAGAGCGGTATAATAGGTTGGTGTTGGCGACTAAGATGGGAAATAAGGGGCGTTGAGGTTGAGGAGGGAAAGAAATACATAGAAGGAAGAGCGACATACTCAGGTGAGATGGCTTCTCCGCGGAGCATGGCAATGGGCGTGGCGGGAATCTCGCCCTGCGCGCGCGCCAGGGGACCTCTTAATGCCCGCCCGCACGCAGATGGATGAAGACTGTCACGAGGAGCGTACTGAGGACGCGGAGTGTATAAATGCGATGGAGAATGACGCACCAAAGATCATCACCCCTCCGCCGCTCGCCGCGTGACCTTTTTTTCCTCTATAACTTCCTCCAACATTCTATGGTCTTGATCCACGTCCAGGTAGCTGACGGCGAGATACGCGGCGGATGGTCATGAAGCGACAGGAAAGGAATAGGGGTGGAGCAGGAGGTAATTGAAGTGGATGAACATGGAGTATGGTGGGGTGCACAGTGGGCTCGGGCTGTATCTGTGGAGGGAGAACATCGTATGAGTCCGACGGCGAGGGTGCGTATGCAGAGATGGACGTATAACCTGGGGCAGATACTCACCAGTAGCCGTGTGGCAAAAGCGTGGGTCGCGCGGAACTTTGAGACTAACGAACAGAGTGATTGAGAGGCGTTGCTGTGAGCTGCGCAGGGAATGTTGGCAGGGAATCGGGACAAGCAGGCTGGCAGGGCAGTGGGCACGCAGCGGCCGCAGCAGCGATGGCGACGATGAGCATGACGTCCGAAAACAAAATGAGCACGGGCGCCAAAGTGACCAGGGTGGCACCTCGATGCCACGTCCCTTCCTCGCTGCCATCCATGTCAACATCCGCCTCGAGAATACAGCAAAGGCGGATCACACCGCACTCTGCCTCGATCCTAGCGTCCTCGCCGCCCCTCTCCAGGAGCTCTCTTCGCCGCGTCCGCCTAGCGTCTAGATCTCCCCTGCTGCCCTGGCTGCCGTCCAACTTCAAGACCAATCCTCCGACGGAATGGTTCCCTATGTATCATATTGTATGCTACTACGTTCTCCGTCCCTAGTAATAAAGTCGTCTTTTTAAGTCGCTACCGCCCGCTGTGTGCCAACAAGAATGGCCTTGTGCAAGCAATTGCAAGTCGCTAACCCAACTTCTCTAAGCGCTTCAGATCTGATTCGGAACGATGCGGGGGTCAGCGTTTCGTCCCCGTCAGTACTAGTGCGTTCCTATATGCTCTCGTGAGGCCATGCTAAATCGACCTTTGGGCACGGGAAACCACGCTGTTCTAACCTTATGAAGTTCCGAAAACGACCGGGCCGCACAGTGGCCGATCGCCTCGCATTGCTCTTTTATACCTTGTGCCGCCGTACCACACCTTGTGCTCCCGTGAGTTAGTCGCCTGTAAGCTCGAGTATTCGAGCGATGTCACTTCGCTTATCTCTGATTCTAGGGACTGTCCCCTCGAAACGACATTATTTCCACATCCTTCGTGTTCTCCACGTCCATACCTAGCTGCCGCGACAGGACACGCAGAGGCTTAAGTTTGCCCCATTCCAGTGAGTTGGCATACCTTTTCCGTCAACACGCTCGCCAACCATGCCGGTGTCTAGATCCGGAACGATGTGGGTCCTCAGCACCGCTAGCGCTGAACTCCATTACTTTTCCGATTGCGCCGCCGTCCCTGGAGGATACGTCATCCTGTCCCACACCTGGACCCAGGATCCCGCAGGCGAGCAGACTTTCCACGACGTAAGGGATATCGCCAAGGAATGCAAGCGCACTGGAGAAAACCCACGAGCCAGCGTTGGAGAGAAGATACGCCAATGTTGCAAGATCGCGGAGAACGACGGCTATAACTGGTTGTGGATCGACTCGTGCTGCATCAATAAGGAGAGCAGCACGGAGCTCTCGGAGGCGATCAACTCAATGTTCAATTGGTACGCCCTCGCTGAGATCTGTTACGTTTATCTCGAGGACGTCCCCCATGCCGACGATCCACACGCGAAGGATTCAAAGTTCCGAAAGGCGCGATGGCACTCGCGAGGATGGACGCTGCAAGAGCTCCTTGCACCGGCATTCGTCATTTTCCTCTCAAAGGAGTGGGAGAAGATGGGATCAAAATACGACTTCCGCGTTCCTTTGTTCCAGTGCACAAGAATCAATGTGGAGTATCTCACACGTGAGTGGGACTTTCGAGTCGACGCCTCGATCGCGACGCGTATGTCCTGGGCGGCGAAACGCAAGACGACGCGGATCGAAGACGAGGCATACTGCCTACTTGGTCTATTCGACATCAATATGTCGACGATGTACGGGGAAGGACAACATGCGTTCCAGCGGCTGCAGGCGGAGCTAGCGAGACGGAGCACAGACGCCACCCTTTTCGCGTGGGGCCCCTGTCATTACTCCAGTGACGACGAGCAGGAACAGGCCCCTCTATCTGAATCCCAGCGCCAAAGCCCGGATGAACTGTATATATTTCTATTTGCTCCCTCTCCGAGCCCGTTCAAAGGACGGTCGAACACGTGCCCCTCCCTGTGGGCACCCTCTCCGGCAGGTCTACCGACTCCCCCAAATTCGCCACCTGATGAGAAGGTATGTCTAGTATGCTCTATACGTAAACTGTTTACCCCCTCATATCTGAGTGAATGCGCCACCAGCCTAAGGATAGTCCACTGAGCCAACGTTCCGACGAGGTCCCTTCCTTCGAGGTCACCTCGAGTGGCATGAAATGCCGCTTCCCAGTGGCCGAGGTCGACGGAATCACCATCGCCATCCTCCCATGCCAGCATAAGGGTGAACGCCTCGCGCTCCTCCTCCATCCAGGTCCGAACGACAACACACGCGGCCCATCCCGCCAGCTCTACTACGTCACATGGACATTTCGTCAGCCAACCGGATCCAGGTACAAGCTCAAGAGGCTGGCCTGCCTCGGCAATGATATCCACAACCTGCGCTTCCGCGGAAAGCCCCTCACCCCCACCTGGCGGGAGATATACATCGCCGCCCATCCGCCCACGACTGGACGGAGAGACGGCGCATATATCCTGCAACGCTTCCTTCCCGATGTCGCCCCCACGCCATTTCGGGTTCCTCGGACATTAATGCAGACATTGACTGCGCTAGGGTTCTCCCTCACTACTGCAACGAGACCTTGGGACACGGCATCGAAAGACCTTGTTTTGGTTAGGTGCGAGAACGTGGTATTTGTGGAGTCGGTTCTTATTATCCTCGGGACATGCAACAAAACGTCTACTGAGATACGTCCGTGCCACTGGGCATGGGCAGATCATCGACATAGCACGACGTGGACTCAGCCTTGGCGACAATACGCACACGATTGCGCGACGGACCACATTGAAGAGTGGCTCAACGGAACGCGCGAGTTCGGGGATGCGGAGCGCACAATTCGTCTCGTGTTCGTGTGCTGTACCCACGCGCCGGAGCGGACACTCGTGCTCGACCTCGAGCTCCTCGGAAGCAGGTATGAAGAAATCCAGCAGAAAGCGAACATCTACCTCCGTCCGCGCGTTAAGATCCCGTGCCTCATTGGCGCCTCGGAGCCTCCTGCTTCAGGTGAGCGATTCTTCTCTAGCGTCTATGCGTCTACATCCCTTCGCGACTGACTTTACCCGCATTATCGTCTTTAGCAACAGGAGTCCCTACTGTGGCGGGCCCGAACAGCGTGATCGATGATCTCCACGCAAAAATTCGAGCCCTTACAGCCGAAAACGTCAGCCGAGATCGCAAAATAAAAGGCCTAGAAGAGCAGATGCGTCAGTTACTAAATATGTTCCAGGGGGGCCCTGGGAAGGCTAAGCAGCCAGACACTCTCAGCGATCTACCCGTTTGTGAGTCCTCTGCCGCTTCAACGTCGTCCTCAACAGGCCCCATCCTCGCGCCCTCCTCAGCTCCACTAGTCGCTCCAGCTACGCCGCCCTCGCTGCAACCCATCGAACGGGTTTCCTCCAAGCAGCCATCCAGTCCATCGTATCACCGTAAAGATGAGGCCGAGCCAACTTCATCTGGCAGAACCAATCAATGAAATGTAGATTTTTGGTGAAGGGAAACAGCGAATGTACCTAGAATTCCGTAGATCAAAATCATAGCTCTTTTTTTTTTTTTTTTTTGGTATCCGTGTTTATTTCCCTTGAGGGCCGAGCCCTATGGTAGGCATGAACGACTAAGTAGCTACAGAGTGCGCGGGACGAGGAGGTCACTGGACAGAAGCCGAGAATTGTACGTAGTGGAGGGCGCGGCACGTGCCCCGGGGGACGCGCCCGCCGGCCAGGCCAGCAGGCGGCGCTCTCGCCATTTAGCTCTGTGTACTGATCATCGCTATGAGGGATAAACGACGGCAGATGCACCAATAGAAAACCAAGACTCAAGAGGGGCATTACTAGAGGCGGGCTACTTCGAACTTAGCAGCTAATCAAAACTTCTACGCTTCTATTTCTAAGCACGTATCCTGCTTAAATACGAATCCAGAAGAAGCCTACGCATTGACAGTTGTATAATATTTAATTGTCATGGGTGCGCACTGGCACTGGCGCTTGTAACCGGGCCGTCCTTCCGGATCCGGCGGAATCCGGCGGACGCTCGTCCGGCGACAAAACCGGCGTGGGCGTCAAGGCCGCCACGCCGACTTCCACGCGTCCGAGATCTTGCGTCCCTTCCTCGCCACCGTCAGCCGGGAGCCCCTCGAGGCTCAACGCTCCCCAGCCAGATGCGCATATCTGGCACCTCGAAAGCCGGCCGGCTGCCCTCAGCCTCAATCCCAGCATCCCCGCCACACTCTCTAGGCTTGCTGATGTCCCCCGACCGAATGGTTCCCTACATATCGTGCTGTATGCTCCTGTGTTCCCTGCACATGTTAATCAAGCTGCCTTTTCGAAATGCCTATAATCACTGTCCGCGGCGTGCCAGCAGGTGCAAGCACGACTGACTTGATTTCTCAAAGCGCATCAGGGTCTGAATGACGCGAAGAGATCAACGCTTTATGACCGCCGGTGCATTCTCTTACCCTTTCAAGAAACCACGCTAACTCAACCCCGGAAAAGCATCCCTAAACATGTACATCCTATCACGCCACTCGTCGCGTCCAGGGCCAGGCCGGCGAGTGTGCAAGAGCGTCTTTGAGGCACAGGGAACTGCGCCTTCTAGAGTTTCGGTACGATTGGGGCTACACACTGGCCTACATGGCTTGTCTACACCTCGTACTATCCGTACCGCCTCCGTGCGTAGGCTCTATCCGCTTCTATAAGTATTCTAGCGGCGATGCTTTACTAATCTCTCATATCAAGGATCCCTACACCCCCGTCTCCACATTCATCGCGTTCTCTACGCCCGCAACCTTAGCACTAGCGACCTCAATAAGGTACACAACAGCTTGTCGCACAATTCCAGTGAGTAAATATACTCGTTCCGTTGACATGCTGGCCAATCACTCCCACCTCTAAAGCCAGCAAGATGTGGGTCCTCAGCACCGCTCGCGCTGAACTCCATTACTTTGCGGATTGCGCGGCCGTCCCAGGAGGGTATGCCATCCTTTCTCATACCTGGACTCAAGATTCTGCAGGAGAGGAGACCTTCCAGGACGTCCAGAAGGTAATGGAGCAACACAAGAAGACCGACGAGAACCCGCGGGACCACGTCGGGATGAAGATTCGCCGATGCTGCCAGATCGCGGAGGATGACGGCTATGACTGGGTGTGGATCGACTCGTGCTGCATCAACAAGGAAAGCAGCACGGAGCTATCGGAGGCGATCAACTCGATGTTCAACTGGTACGCGCTCGCGGAAGTCTGCTACGTTTATCTCGAGGATGTCCCCCATGACAGTGATCCACGTGTTTGGGTTACGAGCTTCTCGCGTGCGCGATGGCATTCGAGGGGATGGACGCTACAAGAGCTCCTCGCCCCGGCATTCGTCATTTTCTTCTCGTTGGAATGGGAGAAGATCGGGACAAAGTACGATCTCCGCGTTCCTCTCTCCAAGTGCACAGGGATCAAAATCGAGTATCTTACCCGCTTGTGGGACTTCCGGGTTGACGCGTCGATCGCCAGACGCATGTCCTGGGCGGCGAAACGCAAGACGACACGGGTCGAGGACGAGGCGTACTGCCTTCTCGGTCTGTTCGACATCAACATGCCGACGCTGTATGGTGAGGGGGAGCATGCATTCCAGCGGTTGCAAGCCGAGCTCGTAAAACAAAGCACCGACGCAACACTGTTCTGCTGGGGCCCCCGCCACTACTCTAGTGACGGCGTGGAGGAACAGGCATCTCTGTCTCTGATTCACCAAGAGTTTCACGACCCAGATATCCCGGATATATTCTTATTTGCTCCCTCGCCGAGCAAGTTCATTGAATGGACCGAAACATACAAATCCAGGTCGTCGCTATCCTTCCCAGGTCAACCTACTCCACCAAATTCACCGCTCGAGGAGAAGGTATGTGTCGTGCATTCTATACGCCACCCGTTCCTACCTCATATCCCCATGAATGTACTACCACCCTAAGGGTAGTCCGCTTAGCCAAGCTCCTCATGAGATCTTTTCCTTCGAGGTCACTTCGAATGGTATGAAGTGCCGCTTCCCGGTGGCTCACGTCGATGGAATCACTCTCGCTATCTTACCGTGCCGGCATCGGCGTGAACACGTCGGACTCCTCCTCCACCCAGGTCCGAACGACCGCACCCAGGGCCCATCCCGCCAGCTATACTACGTTTGGTGGGTGTTTTGTAAACCCCGGTCCTCGCCTTGGAGACTGGCCTGCCTCGGAAGCGATATCCACAACCTGCGCTTTCGTGGAAAGCCCGTCACTGCGACCTGGCAGGACATATACATCGCGGCCCGCCCACCAACGACTGGACGGACAGACGGCGCCCATATACTACAGCACTTCCTTCCCGACGTTGCCCCCACGACGTTGCGCGTTCCTCGGACGCTAATGCAGACGTTGGGTGCGCTCAGGTTCTTCCCCACTACTAAACCGGTATTCTGGGATCCAACGTCGAGAGACATCGTGTCGATTTGCTGTGTCAACACGGAATTAGCAGAGTCAGTTCGTATTCTCCTCGGCAGGTGCAAGAAAACGTCCAAAGTTAGGGAGCGTCCGCGCTGCTGGGCATGGGCTGATCAGCAACACAGTGAAACGTGGAACCAAACTCAGTGGCTGGAATATCAACACGACTGCACGACAGACCACATCGAGGACTGGCCCAACCGCACGCGCGAGTTCGGGGACGCGGAGCGCATGATTCGTCTGGTGTTCGCGTCCTGCAAGCATGATCCAGTGAAAACGCTCGTGCTCGGCCTCGAGCTCGTTGGGAGCAAGTACGAGTTAGTCCAAATGGGTACGAAGATCAATCTCCTGCCGCGCGCCTGTTCCGGACGCACAAATGCTGCAGCGTCCGGGCAAGGTTCCATCGGCAATTTACGAGGTTCTGCGCCGCCGTCTGCTTCCTCCCTCTCGCGCGGGTCTCTGTCTATACTCGACAACCCCCCCACCGCCTCCAGGATTGACCATCTCCAAATCACGGCCCGCTCGAGCGAGACGAAGTCCGTCAACTCCATCGCGGAGGACCTCTGCGATATGTCCATGCTCGACGCATACATCACAGGCCACGACGGCACGCACGAGGAGACGATCTCTAAGGCGGAAGTCAGCGCCAGTGTAGCGGACGCCATCAGAAGCTTACGCCAAGAGTTCCACGAGACTCTGAACGCCCACAGCGCCGCGCGCGATCGCGAGTTGCGTGAGACTCTCCGGGAGCACGACGCTGCACACGATTGCAAGCTGCATGAAATAGAGGAGGCGCACGATACGGAGACCCGCGAGTTGATCCAAATCATCGAGAGCACTCGCGCAGAAATCGCACAACTGAGGGGGGCACCCGACGCGCCGCACGCCCCCTTCGCGGAGAATCGTCTCGCGCGGTCGGTGGCCTTCCCAGCCTAGGGCTCCGTGCAATGATCCCACCATTCTCCCCCACATCTTTCGCCTCACTATCCATCATGCCGGTCTCACTTCCTTCCTCGTCCACGTAGGTTGTTACACATCGGAAGGGGATCCTAGCGCCCCCCCCCCCGACCACAGCAGCTTCCGCCGGGTGGCAGGCATTCACCCCCGCATATCCTGCAGCCGCATCAAGATAGCTACTAGGCCAGTTCTCATAGAATCTGAAGGGGATAGTTGGCTGCACATGCGCGGAGGCTTCTGCCAGGGAAGGTATGCTTCCTGGACGCGCCCATGCAAGGGGCTACTCGCCATACGAATCTGTATACGCATGTACACCACGTACGATTCATCACTCTCTACCCGTTGTCACATTGTATAGGTTTTTTTTGGTTCAAAGGGGTTGTGTTATATCCTCGTTCCGTACATATAAGAGGCAAAGGGTCTTTATGTTTTCGCGAAATGACATCTCGTCCCGC
>FTLJ01000654.1:0-35265 GCA_900155495.1 Porogramme epimiltina
CTTAGAATTTGAGCGCATGCGGCGTTTCACCGCAAACCAACTTTTTTTTTTTTTTTTTTTTTGTGATCCGTGTTTATTGCCCTTGAGGGCCGAGCCCTATGGTAGGCATGCGCGACGAGGTAGCTACATGGTGCGGGTGACGAGGGGGTCGCTGGACAGAAGCCGAGAATTGTACGTAGTGGAGGGCGCGGCACACGCCCCGGGGGACGCGCCCGCCGGCCAGGCCGGCAGGCTGCGCTCTCGCCATTAGTATGGTGTGTTTGTAGAGTAGTGTGGAGGGGGCCGAGAAATGAATCTGTATCGTAACAAAAGGCTGCACGGTGCTGCGAGTCCCGACGCCCCCGACCTTCGAATAGGTAGGGCCGTGGGTTGTAAACCTGCCGCCCTTGTGGGTGCACGCACGCCCCGGGCTTCTGCCTCTTGCCGCGGTTCAGGGGTACGAGCGTCGGTTGCCCCGCCGCTCGTCAGAACTCCCCCACGCCCAGAGCGTCAAGACCGTTCACACCGCCGCCATAAAGCGAGAGAAAAATAAATGAGAAAGCAAGGGTTCCACACAGCGCCCCGGGCGAAAAAGCGCCCGGGGAAATCCCAGAACCAATGTGTCTCGCGAGCGGAAGGGGGGAGGGGGGAGAAGTCCACCGCGCGTCATCCTTCGTCGTCCTCGTCCTTGTCGTCGATTTCTGGTAGCAGGCCAAATATGCGGCGGAAGCGTTCCGTGGCGTTGATGTAAGCGAAAAGCGGGCGGAGCGCGGTCTTCGAGTTGAGGAGGACCGAAAGCTTGCGGCCCTCGCGCCCCAGCGTGCGGAAATGGATCGCGCGGTGTATGCCATAGGCCGGGCAGTCGAGGAGGTAGTGGATGGGCGTCTCTGGGGCTTCCGCGCATGTCGGACACGTGTCGGTGAGGGACTTCCCTATGCGCTTCAGATAAGCATAGAGTGGGACGTGACCCGTCCGCAGCTGGGTTAGGAGGTTAGCGTGGCGGCGCGCGAGGGGCTGCACGAGCCTAGCGTATTTCCCCGAGGGGGGCGAGTCGTCGACACGGTTGAGTCTGCGAGCCCGGGGGGTGTCCGTCCACCTGCGCACGGCTAGGGTTTTGAGTTCCTGTGCGTAGTTCTGCCGCGCGCGCGACGCGCTGAGCGGGAGCTTCTTGCGCAGCTCCTTTGGGAGCTCCCTTGGGGCGCTTGATCGTCCCGCAGCTGCCTCCTTCGCAGCCTTGTCAGCTGCCTCATTGCCTGCGACACCCTCGTGACCGGGTACCCATCGGAGCGTGAGGCGCAGACCCGGGCGTGCGTCCTTGAGCTTCTTGACGTGCGCGTGAAAGACGTCAGTGAGGTATCTCCCCGGTGCGGAGGTACGTAGCGTGGACGCGCGGATGGTCGCGGTGTTGTCCAGGGCTATAGATGCGCGCCGTATCGCCTGCTGTTCCGCGCGAAGGAGTTCGACGCCCAGAATCGTCGCCACGATCTCCGCTTCGTACACTGTGTGCTTCGTCGACGGCCCGAGGTGATAGCGGAGGATGCGGGGGCGCCGCCTGCCCGGTGCATAGAGGAGCGCGGCGGCCCCGACCCCGCCGTCGACGTCAGAGCCGTCCGTGTAGACGCGGAACGCGCCACGGCGGGCCCACCGCTCGTCGTCCTTCGCTGCGCGGGCTTTGCCTTCAGGGATGTGGATGTGGTGTCGTGGTTTCCAGCGCGGGTGCAGGCGGGCTGGGCGGATCGTTTCGATGTTACCCTGCGCGATGCTATGTCGGAAAGCATCCGTAAGTTCATGGAGGGCCGATTTGTGTGACTTGACATAGCGCTTGCTTGCGCGCCGGACGTGTGGTACTAGCAGGTGCGCGCTGGGCAGCGTGCACAGCCGGACGGCCGCGCGCTGGCAGACCTTCTTGACCAGAAGGTCAAAGGGGAGGAGATCTGCGTGCACTTCGAGAACGTCAGTGGCCGTGGATCGAAGCGCACCCGTCATGATAAGGAGGGCTTGTCGTTGGACCATGCCCAACCTCTTCGTTGCGCCTACGGAGCCGTGCTGGCGCTTCTTGCCGGGTATATGTCGGATAGGTGTCAGAAACGTGTCTGCGGCGTATAGCATGCTGGGGACGGCGACCGAGAGATAGAGGCGTCGCACGACCGCCAGCGTGAGGCCGTTTCGCGCATTTGCGAGTCGCCGCAGCAGCGCGACCCACTTGGTACCCTTAGCTGCGGCGAAAGCGACGTGTTGCCTGAAACGGAGGTTCCTGTCGAGAAGAACCCCCAGGAAGCGGTGGTGGTCCGTGGGGGGTATGGTCGTACCGTCGGTGAGCCTCAACGGTGGCCCGAGGTCGCTTCCCGTCGCTCTGCAATTGATCAGTCCAAATTTTTCTAGTGAGAAATCCGAGTTGTGTGCGCGCGACCAGTCGAGTGCACCGCCGTCCTTGTCCATAAAGTCGCGGACCTTTGTGTGACAGTCGTCGAAGGTCTTCCCTGTGGTGACAAGGGCGACGTCGTCCATTGAGCCCACCGCTGTTTGACCTGTCTTGGGCGTCGCACTGTCTATGAGGTCAGAATTATAGAATGCATAGAGTATTACCGAGAGCGGGCATCCTTGGTCGATGCCGCTCAGGATCCGGAATAGTTCCGACACATAGTCATCGAACTTGAGGCGCGTCTTCCGGCCGTCGAGCTTGATGCGGAGCCAGTTCGTGTACTCCTCCGGGACGCCGCGCATGCGGAGGTTGTGAATAAGACGCTCCGGGGACGCTGCTGGGAAGGCGGACTTGATGTCGAGAAAGACGACTGAGGCGCGGTCGCCTCGCCGCCATGCGTCTTTGATAGTTTTGGTGACGAGATGGATCGAATCCGAGGTGGTGCGCCCGGCGCGTCCACCAAATTGGTAGTTGGCTAGAAGGGAGAGTCGCTCAGCTTCATATACTAAAACATCTGCGACACACCGGGAGAGAATCTTCGACATGCAGCCGAGTAGTGCGATCGGGCGCCATGCTTTCGCGACCGTGTAGTCAGTCTTTCCAGGTTTCTTGAGAACCACTGTGTCGGAGACCTTCCATTCGTCGGGGTAGTAGTGCAGGTCGAACGTAGCACGGAAGAGGCGACCTAGATGGGGTGTCAGCTGATCCACGCAGTTTTTGTATACCTCATTCGGGATGGCGTCCGGGCCTGGTGCCTTGAAGGTACGGAGCGCCGCAATCGCGCCCCGCACCTGGTCGTCCGTGACTGGCCGGTAAGTGAAACGTGGTGGCGGGTAGGGGCCCACGGGTGCTGGCGCCGTGCTCGGCGGGAGGAAGAAGATGGAATGGAACTTTTCCCCTTTCTGCTCATTAGTGGTGAGTTTGACTGGGTGCCCGCGCGCATCCGTGTCGTTGATCGTGGGGATGCGCGCGCTGCCGCCGTCCGTCGGACCTGCTTTGATGAATCGGTTGGCGTCCCAGATCGTCTTGGAGTCGACAGAATCGATCCAGGCTTTCCAATGGTCGTTCTTCGCTGCACGGATATGGTCAGCGTAGCGGTTCCGGTAGCGGCGATACTCAGCGTGTGCAGGGTGGTGCTTGTCGCGCCGATGGTGGTGAGACACTCTTCCCAGCCGTTCTTTTTCCTTGCGCATCTTTCTGAGCTCCGTCGACCACCACCGTTTTGCGAAGGGGGTGGCCGGTGCCAGTGGGACTTGCTCGTCAATGGTGTGTTGGAGGTCATGCATGAGTGCCGCGAGCGCCACGTCGAAGTCTTCGCGCGTCGTGAGCGCGTCGTCGGGGGGGGCGCGTGCATCCAGTCGCGATGCGAGTGCCTTGCGGAAATCCTCCCAGTCAACTCTGCGGTAGTCGCGCGTGACGCGGGGGACGGCTGCCTGTAATGGTATATCAAAGACTGTAATGATAGGGAAATGATCAGTTTTAGCGGGGCGGAGTTCAGGGTGCACCGTGCACGAGCGTAATGCTTCGTGTAGCTCCTGTGAGCAGAAAACATTGTCGGGTCGAGTTAGGCTCTTCTCGCGCATTGATTCCAGGGTGGGGATTGTCGGGGGGAGCGCCATTTCGAGGCCGAAGTCCGCGATGCGCGCGATTAGCAGGTCGGCGCGCTGGACATTTCGCCTGCTGAAGAGTTGGAAGTTGGCGGGGTCGTCCCATGCCGGGTGGTGTCTGTTGAAGTCGCCGAGCCAGACAACATGGTGGGGGCCTGCGGAGGCCGCGATCGCTGCGCGCGTTGCGCGCGTGGCTGCGTGGATAGCGGTGTCGTGTTCTCCATCCACATAGAGGTTGAGGAGGTGTAGTCGCGCGTCCCCAGTCTTGATGGTGATGGCGGCGACATCGGGGCGGGGAATCGTGAGGGGGGCCCAGCTGCCCGTCGAGAGTTGCTTGTTGACAAGTATCGTCGCGCGCGTTCTGCCCGACGTGTCGCGGTCGCGGACGGTGGGGTAGTGCACCCGCCAGTGTTGGGTTGCGCGCGTGTTCTTCAGGGTGTCGATGTACGGTTCTTGGAGGGCTAGAATGTCATAATTAGTGGGTATCGCCTGGTGTAGGAGGTCTTCTTGCGCGGTGATCGATTTGTTAAGGTTCTGCTGCCATATACGAAGTTGCGTTAGCGGGTGTTCAGACATTAGGAGTGAAGGTGGGCGCGCGAGCACGGGCGCGGTAGTAGCTGCTCAGTTGTGACTGTCGGGGGCCGGCGGTGGCCGCGTTGGCCGCGGGGAAGTGGTGTTGAATCTGCGACCATACTGATGGGGGTGGGGGCGCGCGCGCGAGCTCTTCCTCCTCTGTGATCCACGTCTCTGGATTGTTAGTTACATAGAACCGGAAGCCGCTGTCTGCACGGCGCGCGGCCAGCTCACGCGTGCGCGCGAGGAAGGCCGGGCATGCGCGATCCCACGCTGGGTGTCTTTCGCCCCCGCAGTTCGCGCAGCGGTGTTGTTCGGGTGTGTTGGCGGCCTCGCATCGTGCAGTTGGGTGGGTGCCTGCGCAGTTCGCACAGATGTCGGTGGCGCTGGTGCAATCCTTCGCGAGGTGGCCGAAAGCCTGGCAGCGCATGCAGCGCCGCGGCTCGTCGAAGTCCTTGCGGACTAGGACGCGGCGCCCCGCCAGCGTGAGGCCCTTGATGGCCTTGTTGGCCTGGTTGATGTTGGTGACTGTGAGCTGGAGGAAGGCGAGGCGCTGTCCGGGGCGGCGGCGCTCGATGGGCTTGATCCAGTCGGCGCGCGCGATCGCGTTGCTGTCGAGTCCGTGCGCCTTTTCCACCGCGCGGAGCGTCGCCGCGTCATGGGGATCGAAGTCCGTTGGGACGCGTTCTGCAATCAGTCTGTAAGTTCGATCTATCAGTTTCGCCTCCATGCCCATCTTCGCTGCGAAGGCGCGGGCGATGTTGGGCTGGAGGAGCCACCGGGCGGTAGCGGCGTTCGAGAGAGTGAATACTACGTCTCCGTGCTGCTGGATCTTCGCCGATTCGAAGGCGGCCTCCTTGGGCGGGGAGAGACCGCTGGCGGGGAGCATTTCGAGAGCTTGCCGGGCTTTTTCGAGAGCCTGCCGGTCGTCGAGGGCCTGGCCACCTGTGTCTTTGAGGGCCACCCCGCGGATCAAAAGTTGCCGTTGCAGGAGGTCTGCAAGGTCCACCGCCCGCCGCGTACGCGCGGGGGCGGTCTCCAGGGTCAGTGTGGGGGCGGTGGGGGGTGACGTACCTGCCGGTGGGGTCGCTTGCCCCACCGCCTGTGCCCCTGCGCGCGCTGCCGTGAGCGCGGCCTCCGCCTCCCCTAGTCGCGCGCAGACCTCCCCGAGCTTCTCGGTTATCTTGCCGAGCTCCCGTCGAGTGCCTTCGAGTCCCTCTTGGAGGGAGCTGGTGTTCATCGCAGCTTCTTGTTTGGTGTTGTGCTCGACGTAATCGTCGATGCGCATGACTATTTGCTCCTCCAAACGATCAATGACTTGGTTTGTGATCGCATCGCAGAGGCGGTCGTTGTAGATTTCTTGTGCTAAAAATGCGAAAGAAATGAGGCCTTTTTGGGCGAGTTCAGCAGTGGGGGCGGCGCGAGCGAAGTGAAGCAAACCGGTGACGAGGGCGTCCTTGGTGATTGTCAGTTCGCCCTCGCCGGTGGGAACGAGCTGATAATCTCGTTGTCGGAGGAACGCCAGGGCGGCGCCCAGGTCCGGGACTGCCGCCCTGGCCTCTTCGAATAGCTGTTCCTGCGTTAGGCGGATCGTGCTTCTCGCTGCCGTCATCGTCTGGGCCCTGTCGGGCGTCGCGCTGGCACGGGCGCCAGAAGCACCTCGGATCGCCGCGGTGTGGTTCTTCGGCGCAGCGGCCGCGGATCGTCTTTGCTGGGACATTTGTATGCTGGATCGGGTGTAGGGACACTACCTAGTCCTAGAAACTCCCCCAGGACGGCTTGTATGTCGCCTGCAGGGGGTCTTCTCGGTGGGCCCGGAGCGTGGGAAAAAAGCGGAAGGTGGGAGTAAGAGGTCAAGGAGCGTCCCAAACCAACTTTGTCTGTCATGACTTCCCCAGACATCTAGCTCACAAAAATTTATTATTGGGTGCTGGGTATGCATTACACGAGCCAGAAGAACAAGTTCCAACACCTCAGAAGAGAAAATAAGTGGGTTAAGGCGATTTTTGGGTCGGTGAAAGCATCTAGGGAGCCTTGGAGCGAGGTAAGAATGTCAATATTACTTTGACGGGTGTGAGAAGAGTAGTCAAAAAGTGACACACCACATTCGGGATGGTAAAGAAGTGAACGAGATAGCTGTGAGCCCTTTGACGTCCACAGAGGGTGACCACAACGCCCAATCCATGCTCGGAGATCGTCAAATGGTCAGATATTGAGGCGAAGTTGGGCGAGCGCATGAGCGCAGGAGTACCGCCGTCACCCGCCATGTAAGGGATAGAAAGATAACTGTTGGTGTAAACAGGAAGGGGCAGAGTCAAATGCTAGCTTTAGGTAGCCGGTGAACGGAGACTCGGAGGCACATACCGGCGGAATGGATCACAGTGTGTGTGACATGGTATGTTATAATGTCTAGCTTCTGTAGAAGAGTATTTTGTGAGCACCGGCGACAGCAATCGGCAGGTCGTGCTTGGAGGCGTCGAGAAGTAGAATATGAGTGTTGACGTACTACAGCGACGGAACCATAAACGTATGCCCGAAAATATTTACTTTGAGAGTGACCGTATCACCGGCATGCCGTCGAAGCAGCATACCAGTGTCTTGAATCATACCGGCTTCGAAATCTATGATGTCCACGCCTGAGAGCCGGCACTCTGTTCCTGTGTGCGTGAGAGTCCGGAGGAGTACCTAACTTGATAACACATCTGTCAGTAGTTATGTAGATCGCAAATGCTCAGATACGTACCGAGTCACACCAGGCATTATCTCACATAACAACATTGGGTCCCTCTGTTTCCGCTGTCCGAAGCACCGAGGGCGGGAAGATGAAGAGGGACAAGCACTGTGGAGTCGATATTTTCTCACGCCCTCCTGCCCACCGACGCGCGACGGCGCCTTCGTCCACTCCCTTGTACTCGACCCTCTTCCCATCTTCATGCTCGGAATTCGCACCCAGAAACACTGTCCGGGCTGTCGCCGCACACCAATGCTTGTATCAGTCCCTCCCTAGCGTCCCTTTCCTTCCCCTCACTGCAAAGTTTCCCCTTTGTCCCACTAGACTTCCACCGTCCCCCTCCCTCTCCCGCGACACCTCCCATGGCTGCCGTCTCAGGTTCATCCACCGCCCGCCACCTCAGCCCTTCCAAGAGGCAGTTCAAGCAGTCCTCTCGTGTAGCGGGCTCCAGCGCATGCCCCGTGGTGGTGAGTATAGTGCCACAGTCCCCTTCGGCTTCCCGATCTCCTTCTCACTTCCTAAAAGGATCCGTATAACGGCCATGAAGACACCGCAAACCTCTGCGCGCGGTTCGCCACGCATTTGTTTGCGTGTCCCGACCTTCCCCCCTCTCGGCGACCGTGCTCCCCGCCTCGTCGCCGCCCCTCGCCAACTTCATCGCGTACACCCTCCGCCGCACGCGTCATGTTCGCCGCTCTCTGTCACCTCCAACGTCTCAAAGGGCCACGGGCTGTATCTCACGTACGTTCTCTTGCGCCCTCCATCATGCCCTCCACCACGCACTCGCCCCGGCACCGTCCACATCTCTGCTGGGGCGCGTATCGACCGCTGTGCTCGTGCACGCCGGTGCCCCGCCGTACTCGGGCTCGTCGTCGCCCCACACTCCCGATACCTCGAGACGTGTCGTCGTCCACGCCGCCCTCGACGCCACTCGGGTATAAACCCGGGTCGTCGGGAGCGGTGCGGTCGGCGCCCCCGTCCAGATAGAGGCATCCCCCGCTACGGTGCCGCATGTTCTCGTCACCACCTTCGGCGCGGTCGCTTCCCGTCCAAGAACCGTGCCACCGGCGCCCACGGTCCCCGCAGTGCTCAAGAAGGCCAAGCACAGGGACGTGTCTGCGCGGGCAAATCCTTGTGCGCGGCAGACGCGCCCTCAGGACCATGAGCCTAGTGCACACGGTCTGCCCTGCAGCCCTGTCCGCCAAGAATGACCCCACATTCACGAGCCAACAGGGCACGTCGTTCAACCTGGCTATGTGCAGGGAAACTAGGTGCGTCCCAATGCTCATAACCTACGTAAACAGCCATTGATGTAGACTTGAAGCCACCCTGGACGCTCTCACCCACGCGAAATCTGCTTCAACTTGCCGAGTTTCCCTTCGGGTGCCTCGTAATTTACTGTGCTGGCTCGTAACATGTATAACTAACACGCCGATATATATATTTGTGACCTGGATGCCAGACGAAGTTGTGGCAGACGAAGTTGGCTTGCGGTGAAACACCGCATGCGCTCAAATTCTAAGTTATTTTTTCTCACGGCCCCCTCCCACCAAAAGGGCGACCAGTTTGCCCAGCCTGTTTGGCGCTAACTTAAGGAGCCCTCGACTGAGTTTGAATTCCCATCACGCCAAACAGGCTGGGGACGAGCCTAGGCAGGACCCGTCGAATCGCGAGCGATGGCGCCTTCTGTCACTTTGGGGCCCCGCGCCGACGCGCCGACGGCCTATGCGGCAGCCTCAGTCAAACGTCCCCGCCCTCCCGTCCCTCTCCCCTCCAGGCTCCAGTTCTCCTGCTAGAAAGCGTCTCTGTGCCGCGACCCCCCTCCTCCTCGTGCGCGTGTCCTCTTCTGCCCTTCACGCGTGTCCTCCGCGCCAATACCTCCCTCCTCTCCCTATTCCGGAGCTGTCCACTGATCGTCGCGATCCGCGAACACACGCTGAAGTGGCCTCCACCATCAACCCGACCACCATCGGCAAGGCCAAGGCACGCCAGCGCGTCCGCACTCTCAATGGTCAGTACCCCGCGCCGTATGTTTCTTTTCAGAAGTATGCAAGTCTAACGAGCGTACGCCGATCGCTGCGCGTGGGGCACATAGCGCGTGCCGACGACGATGGGCTACCAGAGGGGCTGAATGGAGGGTATTCCCGCTCTAACATCTGGTAAGTTGTTTCCCTTGCTTTGAGTTATGTCGTGAGGCGGCGTGGCTCGAGTGGGTGAAGGGTCGCGCGCTGGCTGGGGGAGGAGGACAACTTCGCTACGCGCACGCTGGCGACGCCCACCTTTTTGGCGACGCGTCTGGAGGACGCCATCGGCGTATGCGAGCCTCGCGTCCCTCCAAGTCGCTCCCCGCGCACGGCCAGAGTCTATATCCAGATCCTAGATGCCTCAAGTCCTCCCTCTACGCCCCCCGCGCGCTCCCCCATCGTTGCCCCACGCGGCCCCTTGTAGCGTCGCCTGCGCTAACGCCTTCCTCCCTGCTCCCATCGCACCCTGCGCACCCGCCCGGTGTGCCCGCGATCACGAAATCCGTGGTGAACCACGTCCCTACCGCACTCGCGCGCCAGCCGCACAACCTCGACAACCTCGGTGCGTACCAGGCTTCTTTGTTCTTCGTGCGCGACAACCCACCTGTGTCTCTCCTGCCACACACGAGGTGTTTTACTGACCCATCCCCTTCTGCTTTCCCCGTCTACAGGCTAATAGTAACGAGGCGCAGCTACACTACTCGCGCGACGTCCCAGCGCGCGCATACCTTTACCTCGAATTGCTCATCGGCCGCACCCTCGATAACGTCCTCCTTATTCTCGTGCTCAAGCCTCAGTGCGCGGACGTGGCAGGAAAGCTGAGCTTCATGCTCGGGGGCCTCTTTGAGGAGGGCCGCGTGGTCGAGGAGGAGTGCGACGCGGGCCTCGTCGATGGCGAGCTCGGCCGCCTCGCGGTATGCTACCTCGACTTGAGCGCGTCCCAGGGGATCCCCGTATGGGGACTCGGGACGCGTTACAAAAAACACGGTGCACTGCGTCTCTCTCGCCCCTCTCCTTCGTGCGCACGCGTTGACACGCGCGCAGGCATCTCCCAGAAGTTCATCGCCCGGGACCCGTGGCCCCAGTACGACAACCCGTGGAAGCTCCCTCGCTGGGATGTCGCGTACCAGGTGCGCTTGTGCGGGCACGCAGAACCGCTCGAGGGCGGGCACGCGGTGTGTCAGGGAGGGGTGAGGGGGTAGGAGGTGCTCACGATGGCGTATGACGTGAGGATCCCCAGGTACGCGACGAAGAACACGAACAACCGCTGGTTGTAGGAGAGAAAGCCGAAGTGCTGGCTCAATTTGCAGAGCTTGGATGGTACGTGCGGGTGCGGATGGTGCCACTGAAGCGCGCGTACTACATCTCTCCCTCGAGTTCCTGGTGCGCGGCGCCCTCGACAACGCGCTGCCCAACCTTGCTCTCAAGCAATAGTCAGCGGACCCGACGGGCGGGCGCGGCCTCGCGCTCGAGGACCTGGGGCGGGATTGCGATGCGGGGCTCCATCACGGCCGCCTCGGCCGCCTCGCGGCGTGCTCTCCCAACTGGAGCGCGTCCCAGGAGGTCCTCGTGTGACGCTGCGAGCTGCGCCACAAGTACGGTGCGCCGCTTCGTGCTTCGATTTTGCGCGGCAGGGGCCGCCGACGCTGACATGCGCGCAGGGATCTTCCAGCAGCTCATCGATATCGCCCCGGATGGCTCCCTGCTCGACGCCCTGGACCCGTGGCTCCGGCATGACAACCCGTGTAAGCCTACCCCCGCTCAGACGGTGCAGACCAGTTTTGCTTCTACGGCCACTTGAAGCAGGTCGAGCGCGGGCGGGCGCTGTGGCAGTGATGGCATACGACGAATGATTCCTGTGTATGCAAAGAAGAACATGAGCAACCTCTGGCTGTAGGAGGGCAGGCTAAGGCGCGGGCTCGATCTGCCGGGCTTCAACGGTGTGTGCACCGTTTCGGATGTGCGGAGAGGGAGACGCTGATGCGGTTGACTTGTTGTAGCTGGTGATTGCATAGGGCAGTGAGGGAATGGCGGAGGACGAGTTAGCTCACTAGCGGGATCTCAGTGGTCTGGCGGGTTTTGGGAAGGTACACCGTCAAGGTCGCTGTGTATATTACCTTGTATCGTTTTTCTCCGATTACACATCACTGGTCCTGGGGGCTTGGATGCTCAGTAGTGCCACACCGCCGCCATCAAGGACCTCAAACGGAGTGTGTCTGGTGATCTTGTTGCAGGCAAGGGAGCCCAAGCTGTTTCAGCAACCCAGGCACCTGTATATCGTGTCCCTTCTTCAGTCACATTAGTTGATAGCTTCGTTCACAGGCGTGTCACTGCCAGCTAAATGCTGATAACCCCAAGTATGCATATGCTGCATTGCACATCGAAGTAGTCGTGTCCGAAGAGCCCAAGGATAAGGTATCATAAGAAAAGATGTCCCGTCCTCCACGCCCGCCAAATCCCTCTCTGCGAGCGCTTGCTAAAACTATACTCTGGTATTGCTCTCGCGCACATTCTTCACCCCACCGTCTCGATCCTCCGGCCCCCGCCCCCGCCCCTCGGATTTCCATCACTTAGGCCGATTTACACCTGGCGGGACCTGGTCAAGCTACTGGTGTGTTCTCGCGTGTGACCTGTTTTACGATCGTGCTTATGGTGGTGAGACGGCGCGGACGGTCGAATCTTCTGCCGCTTCCTGAGGAGAGTAAGGAGACCTATGTACAGCGTAATTAGACTGAGGTCAAATTGAAAGAACAACGAGCTTACATGAACCGATGCTCTACCGCAGATACGGAAACATCAACATTCTCGGAGATACTATTGGAGAGCTTCGTCCATACCGCTTCCTCGATGGCTGACTGTGAGAGTTGGGTACGAATGCGGTCCGATTCGTCATGGGATTCTGATGGCCAGGTAAGATCGAAGTCCAATTTCAACGTATGAAGACTTTTGAAGGAATTGTTGAGGATCGGTCCGAGGGCCTCTGCGTTCTTGAGCACAAACTCGCATTCATTCGTTAAGTAAGTGCTCTCTTTCGATGACGGGACGTCCCAAACAAGGGAAAATGAAAGCACCTCGAGGTTCGAGGGTGGCGATGTAGTTGCAAGGAAGCTCGCTATGAACTCCCAAAAGGCAGCTATTTCGCTCTCAGCATATACACTAAGGGTGAGAGACTGAAGCCGGGTGAAGTGGCGGAGGCACCCAACGAACTCTACATACAAATAGTCATTCCATTCAGTCAGGTCGGTTCGGGATTGCATACTGATGCGACGTACTATCACCCTCGAGCTCCCCCTTCCCCTCCCAAAAGTGCGTGTGAAGCTGAGTGACGGATGGGCCAGCATACTCCCAGAGTTCAGAACCCTTTCTAAGCATGCTTGCTTCTATCTCGAGGTCCACAAGGGAGGTCCCTAAGGAGGTGACCAGGAGCCATCCAAGCATTTCTTCCTCCAAGGGAGAGTCCAGCCATTGAAGGGAAAACCAACGGACTGTTCTCAGAAACTTGGATTTTTGCGTACGCCGGAGTGGCCGAATTCCGCGTGAACTTGGCCACGTTACACCGAACATGTTGAGGTAAGTTAAGGAGGGTAACGCGGTGATGGTGCAGCGCATTGTGCCAGATGACGGAAACCGGACACTCCGTAAGAAGAGGACCCGAACGGAAGCGAAGGCGCTGAAGAACCTAAACATACGAGGTGGGATGTAGGAATCCCTAGCATTCCAGGCCAAATTGGACATGTCAAATGTTTCCAAGTTGGGGAATCTGCCCCCGAGTTGGCGCATAATGAATCTTGAAGTGATCTTCATACCGCTGCCATCGGTTAATATCCTGCGGAGGTCTAGCCCTAGCCTGAAGTGGCGGGTAGATTGAAGCCAAGAGGACGCAAGTGGGGAGCGAACAACATCGGATACGAAAAGATCGTATTGTCGATCGGAATCGAGCACGACACACATGAGGAGATGGTGACGGCTGGCAGGTAGCCAGTTGCGGCAGACAAGGGCGCAATTTCGCAGCGGCTCGTAGTAGGGACGGATGCGAGTGTCGATGTCGTAGAGGAACGAAATGATGATATCGGTGATTTCTCTGGGAAGATATGGTTGGAATGTCTGCGAGATGGTGTGCACTTGTCATGGAAATGATTTGGTCCCCTGAGATGAATACGCACACACCTTGGTTGGATGCTCACCCTCGTCCATCGTTCAGCAAGAGCAAGTGTTCTGGATACAATTTTTCTCCTCTTGAGTCTGGAGATGTCCCATCAGTGAGCATCGCAGTGAGATTCACAGTAGAATGCAACGGACAGTACCTGTTGACGAATACTAGGCACACGGGGGACGGACAGGATATCTGCGGATGTGGACGATTGAGGTAGATTCTGCAATGGAGCCAACTAGGACGCGACGGATGTCTATCACAGAAAGGTTCGACTGTTAGCTGACTAACGCACCACTTCTCCACAGATTATAGGCGGAACTTACCAGGCAGGGCTTCGGAAGGAAAGAGGAGGGCAGGGGCTTGAACAAGATGGAAGGGGGGGGGGGGGGGATCGTCCTCATGAAGGTGGGCAGACCCGCGAGTAACAGTCTTGTGGGCATATTAGGTTCACTAGGACGCCGAGGACATATTTCTGATCACCAAGGTCACGCGCAAGCGGGCATGAGCACGTACCAATAGAGCATCGTATTAATTGACTAATAACGAGCACATACATGGGACGGTGGGGGACAGGGAGGGAGCAGGGACTAAGGTGCGATGCGAGTATATACGAGAAGGATGGCAGCTTATTGAAGGCGGCTTGAATGGGGGGGGGGGGGGTGGCGACGCGTCGATGGAGATGAATGGTCTATCTACGAGAGTTGTGGTGAACAGAGGGGGACGCGAAAGGACACTGATCTGGACAGAGGAGCGGAACGAGACGGCTAAGCGATCGCGTAGACGGGGACTGACGGGACTCGCGGGAGGGCGTCGTGGATGGCTGGTGCCGTCCCAACTGTGACGCACTGGAGAGTGGACACTGGATTCGGCGTACCAACACCCGCAGGAGGCTTATGCACTCTCATCGAGGGGTCTGTTCTTGTGGTGGTAGAACAGCTTCTTCAAGGGAACGGAAGGAAGGGCGAGCGTGGTGAGTGCGGCGGAACCGCTAGGCCGATGCATTCTGCGGCATCGGGGTGGCGAAGGAAGCGAGAGAAGCGTGGAGCGTGTAGGAGCTCGAAGGGCGATGCGGGGGCAGGTACAGGGGCGGAAGCTCGCGCGCATGGGGCAGCATACACACTGGACCACTGGCAGGACCTGCGCCGCGGAGGGGCAAGATGAAGAGCTCTCGACTGTCGGGGGAGCGCGCGGCGAGCTCGGCGAGCTATGGCGTCATCAATTTCCCACGACGATGAGCCCAGGCCTGCCTTCCTCCTGCTGGAACGCGTCCCTCCAGCGCGTCCCTCCCTCAATCCCGTTCACGGACCCTCTTCCACCCTTCATGGATGCCCGCCGCCCCCGTTCCCGCTTCCACTCCCACTGGACGTGTCCTTTGATTATAGCGAACACGCGCCGAAGTGACCTCCACCATCGACTGCGAGCACCATGGGCAAGGCCGAGGCGCACCAACGCATCCGCACCCTCGCCAGTCAGCACACGACGCCGTATGCTGCTTCTCGGAAATACGCGAGCCTGAGGCATGTCCGCTGTGCTCCGCGCGTAGGATACACTGAGGATACCGACGGCCATGGGTGACCAGAAGGACTGAAAAGAGGGCATCTGCGCCCTGACCTCTGGTGAGCCCTTCCCCCTGCTTTGAGTTATGCCGTGAAGCGGCGCAGCTCGAGCGGTATAAGGCTCGCGTGCTGGCTGTGAGGAGGGGGTGCGTCACGGTGGACAACGTCATGTGCACGCCGTCGACACTGACCGTGTTGGCGACGCGTCCGGAAGACGCGATCGGTGTACGTGAGCCTCATGTTCTTCCAACTCCCCGCGCGTGCCCCCAGAGTCTACACCCAGTTACTGGCAGCTTAGAGATCCGTCTTTGTGTCCCTCGCGCTCCGCCGTCCTCACCGCACGCGATTCCGTAGCGTCGCCAATGCTAACGCCTTCCTTCCCCCTCCCTCCCCTCACCCACTAGTACTGCGCGGCCGCCATAAGTGCCTGCGATCACCAAATCTACGGTGAACCACATCCCCGCCGCGCTCGCGCGACAGGCGCACAATGTCGACAACCTCGACGCGCACCATGCCTCCGCGCTCTCTGTGCGGGACAACCTCCTCGTGCGTCCTTGTCCCCATGTCTCGCGCACCCGTCCGCGCTCTGATCCACCTCCCCCCCATTCTGCTCGCGGGCAGGTGACCTGGAACGAGACGTAGCTACACTACTCGCGCAGCGCTCCGATGCGCGCGAACTACCTCTTCCTCCAGTTCCTCATCGGCCGCGCTCTCGACAACGCGCGCCTCAACCTCGCCCCCAGGCCCCGGTGTCCGGACGCGACGAGGAAGCTCGGCTTCGCGCTTGAAGACCTCTTCGAGCAGGAGCGATGCTGGCCTCGACAACGGCGTACTCGGCCGCCGAGCGCGGTATTACCTCGACTCAAGCGCGTCGCAGGAGCTCCCCGTCTGGAGCTACGCGCCGCGTTATAAGTACGGTGCGCTGCGCCTCCTTCCCCCCTCTCCTTCACGCGCACGGGGTGGGTGACGCGCGCACGTAGGCATCTTCCAGCAGTTCGTCGCGCCGGACACGTCCCAGCTCGAGGCGCCCAACCCCTGGCTCCAGCACGACAACCTATGGGAGCTCTCGCCCTCGCCCTCGCCCTCGGACGTCGGGTACCAGGTGCGCTTCTACGTGCACGCGGAACAGCTCGAGGGCGGGCGCGCGCTGTGTCAGGAGGGGGGTGGGGGGTAGGAGGTGCTCGCGACGGCGTATGACGTGATAGTCCTTGGTACGGGACGAAGCACACGAAGAACATTTGGTTCTAGGAGAGAAAGCCGAAGTGCAGGCTCGATTTTCAGAGCGTTAATGGTACGTGAGGGTGCGGAGGGTGGCACTGCAGCGCGCGTACTACATCTCTCCCTCGAGTTCCTGGTGTGTCGCGCCCTCGAAAACGCGCTCCTCAACCTTGCTCTCAAGCAGTAGTACGCGGACGCGACGGGCGGGCGCGGCTTCGCGCTCGAGGCCCTCAGGCAGGAGCGTGACGCGGTTCGACGGAGGCCGCCTCGCGGTGTGCTCCCCGGACTAGAGGGCGTTGAAAGAATGTCTCCGTGTGAGGCTGCGAGCTGCGCCACAAATACGGTGCGCCGCTTCGTACTTCGATTTTGCGCGGCAGGGGACGCCGACGCTGACGCGTGCGCAGGCATCTTCCAGCAGCTCATCGCCCCCGACGGCTCCCGACGCGACGTCCCGAACCCGCGGCCCCAGCACGACAATCCGTGTAAGCCTACCCCCACTCAGACGTTCACTTCTACGTACGACCACTCGGAGCGGATCGAGGGCGGGCGGGCACTGTGGCAGGAGACGCTCATGATGGCGTACGATGTGGTGACACATGGGTACACGACGAAGAACACGAACAACCTCAGGCTATAGGAGAGCAAGCTAAGTCCTAGGTTCGGTCTGTGGAACTTCAACGGTGCGTGCACTGCTTCGGTTGTGTGGAGAGGGTCGCGCTGACGCGGTTGACTCGTTGTAGCTGGGGATTGTATAGGTCAGTGAATGAATTACCGAGGACGAGTATGCTCCCAAGCAGGATCTCGGTGGCATGGGAAGTTTGGTCAAGGTACACTGTCAATGTCGCTGTAAACCTCGCACTATATTGTTTTTCTCCAATTATACATCACTCCAGGGAACTTCGATTTTGGGTAGTACTACATCGCCGGTGTCAAGGATCATGAATTTGGCTTGGACGATGGCACGTGCAACCATCTTTGAGGGCCATTGAGAGAGCAGAAAGGAGAATGCGCGTACACCTCAACTATCCGACTCGTGATTCCTACTTAAGCTTCCGTCACACTAGTTGATAGCTCTGTTCACATGAGCGTGTCATCCCCAGCTACATACTACTGATCCGAAGTGTATCTTGAATTGCACATCGAAGCGATCGAGTCCGAAGAATCCAAGAAGAGGAACAGGAAAAGACGGCATCTTCTCCACGTCTGCCTCTGCAGGCGACTGCTAAAACTATACTCCTGTATTACCCTCGAGCTCATTGCTCACCACACCGTCTCATTCGATCCCCCACACCCCGCCCCCCGCCCCTCGAATTTCCATGACATCGGCCGATTTGCACCCGGTAGGAGCCGACCAAGCTACCGTTGTATTCTCGTTTGTGACCTGTGTTACGATGCTTGTGGTGGGGAGACGGCGCGGACGGTCGAATCGTTCGCTGCTTCCTGAGGAAAAGTAAGGGGAGGAGGGCTATGCACAGTGTAAATAGACTGAGGCCAAATTGATGGAACAACGAGCTTACTCAAACCGGTGCTCTACTAGGGACACGGTAACACTAGCCTTCTCGGAGATTTTTGGGAGCTTCTTCCGCACCGCTTCCTCGACGGCCGACTGAGAGAGTTGGGTACGAATGTGGTCGGACTTGTCATGGAAGTCTGGCGGCCAATACAGGTCTAATTCCAGGTCCAACGTAAGGACGCCTTTCAAGCAATTGTTGAGGATCGGTTCGAGGGCCTCTGCGTTCCTAAGCACAAACCCACATTCATTCGCCAAGTCGACGATGTCCGTCGACGGCGAGATGTTCCAATAACGTAGGTGGATAGACAGAGCCTTGAGGTTCGAATGTGGTGATGCAATTGAAAGGAGGGTTGATATGAACTCCCAAGGGCCAAACTCTTCGTTATCAGGGGACAGCTCGAGGCGTAGGGATTGAAGCCGGGTGAAGTGGCGGAGGGACCCAACGAACTCTGCTGCGTAAAGATCATCAATCAGATCGGCTCAAGATTGGATACTAGTGCAACGTACTATCACCCGGGAGCTCCTCTCTGTATGGCGAAAACACCGTGACAAGTCGAGTGACGGAGGGGCCAGCGAATTCCCAGAGTTTAGAACCATTTATAAGAGCGGTGGAGTCTATCTGGAGGCCCACAAGGGATGTTCCTAGGGAGGTACTAACTGGGAGCCATTCGAGCATCTCTTCCTCGCAATGGCCGTCCAGGCGACCAAGTGTAAACCGACGGATTCTTTTCAGAAACTGGGACTTTCGCGTACCCCGAAGTGGTCGAATGCCGCGTGAAGCTGGCCACGATACATAGCACATCCTGAGGTCGGTTAAGGAGGGTAAGGCGGTGACGGCACAGCGCATTGTGCCAGATGACGGAAACCGGACATCCTCGAGCAAAAGGGTCCGAACGGAAGCGAAGGCGCTGAGGAGGATGAACATGCGAGGTGGGATGGAGCACTCTCTGGTGTCCCAGTCCTGACCGCGAAGCTCGAGCTGTTCCAAGCTGGGGAATCTACCCCCGAGTTGGTGCATAAAGAGTGTTGAGGCGACGTGCATATACCCACCGGCTGATGGAATCCAGCGCGAGAACTCCTTGAAGGTGAGTTGGCGGATAGATGGAAGCCAGCGGGACACAGTGGGGGATCGAACGACGTTGGAAACGAATAGGCTGTATTGTCTATCTGAATCAAGCCAGACATGCATGAAGAGGCAGTGGCGACTGGCAGGTAGCCAGTCGCGACAGACCAGGGCGCAATTGCACAGCGGCTTGTAGTAGTGAGGTGGATACCAAGAGTCAGGGTGGAACGAAATGATGATATCAGTGATTTCCTTGGGGAGGTACTGTGGGACTGTCTGAGAGATTGCCGGTACATATGGTAAACATGATCTGGTCTCATATTGGGTGAATGAACACACACCTTGGTTGAGTGATCAACGTCGCCCATCGTTCACTAGGGATGTGCTGTGGGCACTAGTACTCTCTCCTCCTGAGTCTGTAGACGTCGCATCGATGAGCACTGCAGTCAAGTCCGTAGTAGAATGTGGTGGACATCACCTATTGTTGGATACTGGGTGGGCGAGGCACGAATGTGATAGTTGTGGACGTGGCCGTTTGACTTGGATTATTGAATGGGTCCGACTAGGACGTGACTAGTGAGTACCATAGAACTTCGGCATCAGTCAATGGACGCGAGTACTCGAGAGAGACTATAGGCCGCACCTACTAGCCTGGGTATTGACGATAGGATGCAAAAGAAAATGGAAGGGGTGAGGGCCTGAGGAGAATGGAAAGGGGGAGGTCGCTTAGAAGGTGGGCAGACCCCGGATAGCAACAGTCCCACGGGCATACAAGGTTCACTAGGACGCGGAGTATTTCTGACCTCCAGGTCACGCGCAGGCCGGCGTGAGCATATAGCGATGGGGCATTTCATTCATTGACTACTGGGCACATACATGGGATGCGGGCGGGACAGAGAGGGAGTACGAACACGAGGACGTGTGAAAAAGACCGCCGAACAAATACAATGACGGGAGCAACAACGCTTCTGTAGAAGCATCATCTGTGAAGGCTGTAGTAGACAGGGAGAGGGGAGAACGTGAGGGAGAGCGAGGCACACGTAGAAGCCGAGCAGGACGTCGGAGCAGACCGCGCGGCCCGGGAGCAGATGGGAGGCTGCCAGTGCCTTGGACACTCCGAACGAGGGGTCTGTTGTCACGGGGGGAAGGCCTCCTCGACAGCTGGCGCTGTTAGATCGGTGCGTGCAGCGTCGAGCTTGAGGGACGGCATCTATGAGGCGCGCGCTCTCGGCGACCAGCTGCGAGGGAGTGGCAAGTCATGGCGTTGGCACTTTCGCACGGCAATGCGTGCCGACGCCGGCCACTCAAGCGCCTCAAGCGGGACGTCCTGCCATTCCCCGACGCGCGCCTCCTCTCCTCCCTCTCGTGCTCGGGCCCTCTGCTGAACTTGTCGAGGCCTATCGTCACCCTCATCCCTCTCAGGAAGCATAAACCCTCACCATAGTGAACTCGCGCTCAGATCATCTCCACCGTCGATTCCAGCACCATCCACAAGTTGAAACCTCGCCGGCACGTCTACACCCTGACCGGCCACTACACCGTGCCATAAGTGGCTTCTCCGGAACATGCGATCTCCGAGGACTATCAGCTGTACGCTGCGTGTAGGACACGCCTCGGAGATTGGTGTCCTTCGAGGACGAGAAGGCCAGGGAGGAGACATCCCTGCGCTGATCTCTGGTGAGTACTTCCCTCTCTTTTGAGTTGTATCGTAGGGCAGGGGGGCACGGGTAGACGAATGCTCGCGCGCGGGCTTCGGGGAGTGGTCGCGTCGGGCGGACGACGTTATACGCCCCTCTCCGACGTCTACGGTTTCATGAACCTGCATTGGCGTACGCGAGTGTTGCGGCCTTCCAACACCCTCCGCGCGTCCAGAGTTGGCACCCGAGTCCTGGAGGCTTAGGATCTCTCTGCGTTTGCACTTCCCGCGCCCCTGCATTCGTGCCGCGCGGTCTCGTGTCGGCTTTCCTACGCTAACGTCTTCGTATTTGCGCCTCTTCGCGACCCGCACACACGCCAGATGTCCCCGCGATCATCAAGTGCGTTGTGAGCCACACCTCGCTCGCGTGCCAGACCCACAACTTCGGTGACCTTGGCGTGTGCCAGCCCTCCGCGCTCTCCGTGCGCGACAACCTCCTCGTGCGTTTCCGTCCCACCTCCCCACGTCCCTGTCCGTGCCCTGACCCACCCGCGCCCCGTGGACAGGTGAACTGGAACGAGATGCCGCTGCACTCTTCGCGCAAGGCGCCCGAGCGCGCGTACTACCTCTTCCTCAGTGTCCTCACGGACCTCGCCCACGACGACGTCCTCCTCAGCCTGGCGCTCAAGCTTCATCACGCGGGAGCGACGTAGTAGTGCGACGCGGGTCTCGGCAACGGGCACTGGGTCACCTCGAGCGCATCCCAGGGGCCACTGGTAGCGGTACAAGTAAGGTGCGTCGCGCCACCCTGGCTACTCTCCCCCTGCGCGTTTGGGGACGCCGACGCTGATGCTGACGCGCGCACGCCCACCTAGGCATCTTCCAGGAGGTCATCGGCCCCGACGGCTCCCAGATCGATGCTCCGTGCCCGTGGCCCCCGTACGACAACCCGTGGTGGCACCCCCTTTCCGATGTTGGCAGTTGTGTACCAGGTGCGCTTCTACGGCCACGCGGAGCGGTTCGAGGGCGTGCTCGCGCTGTGGTGGGGCGGACGGGAGGTGCTCGCGATGGCGTACGATGTGATGATCTCCGGTTACGCGACGAAGGACATGAACAACCTCGGGTTGTGCGCGGGAGAGCAAGTCGAAGAGCGAGTTCGAGCTCCAGAGTTCCATCGGTGCGTGCACTACTTGTATTGCGCGGAGCAAGGGTCGCTGACATGGATGACTCGTAGCTGGTGATCTTATAGGGCAGGGCGGTGAGGGAATGATCGAGGTCGAGTTGGTTCACTGGAGCAATCTCAGTGGTTTGACTGTGGGCCCGGTACGCCGTCAATATCTCTATGTATTGTTGTTCATCAGCTCGGGGGGTTTGAATTCTCAGCAGTCACACAGGGTGTGTTAGGTGGTCTCCCTGAACGCAAGAGTCCCACCATGCCTAAGTCGTATCGGCGACCGAGCATTTACCAGGTACCTGTACATTGCAACTCCTTCCGCCACGCTAGTTGATAGCTCTGATCACCGACGTGTTTTCTACACTTACATACCGCCCATACAATGGATATCTTGAATTGTATATTGAAGCGATCGAGTCCTTCGAAGAAGCCAAGGAAATTACCAAAACTATCCTCCTGTATTGTCCTCGAGCTCATTCCCCACCACACCGCCTCGATCTCCTGGCCCCCGCCCCTCGAGATTCCATAACACGGGTCGGTTCGCACCTGGTGAGAGCTGATTAAGCTACTATTGTGTTCTCGTGTGTGATGTGTGTGGAGACGCCCGTCCGCGCTAAAATCCCGTGGCCCGCCCGAGAGAGTGCCACAAGAAGGCCTATGGCGGTGACTATTTGTCTAAGTATAGTTAGATTTGTTGATGCGATGATGACCGCTTGGCATATTCGCATACACACGGCAATTAATGCTTCTACGTCTTCTTTTACAATCCATGATATCAGATGCCGTTCATGCAGATGGGCCTCTGTCAGTCGAGGAGCAAACGCGCGTTGGCGCGGATTCGCCGGAGTCCTAGCAAGGTAGACCCGTTCCTCATGCGAGAACCAGATGACAGAGCCTCGAGGCAGGGAACGTGTTTCGAGTATAGTATTAGGTTTGGACGTGGCACCCATAAAATCTAACGTCCACCTATCTAGGATACAAACGGGCCTCCGCTCTCTCGTTTCACTCTCACCATGGCGGAACGTATCCGCGGTTCTCCCTCCGCCGCCTGGGAGATATATCAACGGGAGCTCGTCAAGCTCTGCCTTGGGCTCCCTCTCTGGAACCCGCAACCGCTCCCAAACACGGCAGAGATAGAATGCGGTTCCATAGTGTACTTCAAGTCCAAGCCATTCGGTAACGTCATCCCCCTCTTCAATGCCATGTCCGGCCAGCGACCTCCTGAGGATTTTCCGGAAGACTTTCGATGCCTGGAACTCCCTCCAAACACTCTGATAGGACCCTTCAACGCAATACATACCACCCACCTGTCGAGTAAGTCTATAACAATCAAAGAAAGCACCTTTCAAGCAGAGGGCGGCAGGTGCGTTGTAAACTTGTTCACTTCCACGCATCCAGATGACAGCTAACCCTTGTCAAAGCTCCATGGGGCCTGTTCCTGTGACCGTCGGGGCAGGGTTCAGCTTCAAATGCTCTCAGAGCTCCGGGGCGCTTCTGAGGCTTGGAGAAGCCCCCGTGTCAATGCATATCCAGGCGAAGCGACGCATCGTGTCGTACATGAAGGAGAACTTCGACTCTTGGATGCACTTCGCGAACGAGATTCGTGAGCTTGGAATTGAAGAGGATGCGCTCTACTTCGTCTCTGGCACGACTAAGACGACATGCTGGTTCCTCGCCGCGTTCGGGAACCGCGACTACTCAGACAAGGAGGGTTACGTCAGCTTCGACGCCACGAACATGGCGAGTGCGCGCGTCTCAATCACCATTGACCACGAGGACCTCTCCGGTACGAATATGTACAACCGTGGCCCCATGAAGGACAGTATGAACATCCCCGCGTGTCCCCCGATCGCGTCGTCCCCGGGCGCCACCAGCCCACTACACGCCCCCCGAGCAGACCAGTGCGTGTTCATTCACTACTACAGGATGAAAAGGCGGCTATTGTACTGGAGGAAACCTATGGAAGCTGGCGCAGGTCCACACATTATCCAAACTGGAAGACGCGACGATGATGACGAGGACGATATGGGCTCGGGCTCTTCGGGCCCCGTTGAGTTTCCCCTACACCAGAAGGTATACTGAGTATCTTTAAACCTGTTGATGATTCCAGACTCTTACTCCCCTCATAGAGCACTGTTGATCCGGTGGAACCTCTCCTCAACTATATCCTCGATGTTCGTAGTATACTTTCCTTCTCCGAAATAACCGAGCTTATCCTTGAGTCACCCAGAACTCCATCGCCGAGCTCGCCATTGCATGCGATAGAGACTTGATTGTGATCTTTCAGGTTGGTGGAAGTATATCTGCGTGTGCAATTAGTCCTAATGTGCACTTGCCTGCAGGGCCGCGAGATCCCGAACGACATCCCAGAAGGGCTTGCAGCCTTGCGACCCCCAATTGACGTCGACGAAGACGGCGTCGGAACATTTTCCGTGGATATCCGTGTTCCATGGCCCACAGAAAATGCAGAAGGAGCAGATGCTGGAGTGGAAGATGACGCAATTGCTCATGCCGAGGAGCGTAGTATGTCCTTTTGAACTTTGTCACATCCTCCCTCTCTAATGCGTCAATAGATGCGATGCCATCATATGTGCCTCATAGGGGTGGCGAGGAAAAAGCTCATCAAGGAGGTTCTGTAGTGGATAAAGACGAAGAGATGAACGAAGACGAAGCAACCAGCCGGCGCATTGCGCAGGGAGCTACCACTGACTCCCACACAAGTGCCGTGATGTCCATGGCCGTATCTCCGGATAGCAAGTGGGCCGCAAGTGGCTCTGACGACTCCTTGATCATCCTCTGGGACATCTACCACTCGGTCTGCGCCCGCACATGGGACTCCCTCCAAGACACCATCTGTGCACTCTCCTTCTCTCCGGATAGCACCGTCCTAGCGTCTGCCGGCAGCGAACATGTGATCCACTTGTGGAACATCGCTGACGGCACGCTTGTCGCTACACTCCACGGCCACACCGACGCGATTCAGAACGTCGTATGGTCTCCCGACGGCACACGCCTCGCAGCCTGCTCCGGTGACTGCACCGTCCGCGTCTGGGACGTAGAAAACAGCACGACACTACACACGCTTGAGGGCCACACAGGACCCGTATCGTTCGTGCGCTTCTCGCCCGACGGCCGCAGGCTCGCCTCGGGCAGCGCAGACAACACTGGGCGTGTATGGGACGCACAGAGGGGGAAGCTACTTCACGAGCTTTGTGGGCACGAGGGCATAGTGTGGACGGGCGAGTTTGACCCGCTGGGCGCGCGGCTTGCGACGGGCTCCGAGGACGGGACAGTGCGGGTGTGGAGCGCGGAGACGGGCGACGAGCTCGTAACGCTCTGCGAGCACCAAGGGCCGGTGTGGGACGTGTCGTTCTCGCGGGACAACACGGAGGTGCTTTCCGCGTCGGACGACGCGACGGCGCGGGTCTGCGCGTCGTTCACCGGCGAGCGTCTCCTGTCGCTGGAGGGCCATGACAGTGCGGTAAACGCGGCCGCGTTCTCACCGGACAAGGAGTACATCGCGACGGCGTCGTGGGACAGCACTGTGAGGCTGTGGAAGCGCAGTGACGGAACGAGTGTGAAGACATTCAACGAACACAACGACAAGGTGACCCGAGTCGCGTTTACACCGGACGGAGAGCATCTGGTATCAGGTTCTGATGACGGGACTGTCTATATGCGCCGCTTGAGGGACTGTCTCTAGTGTTCTTGTGTTGACAGCTGCTTTATGTATACGGTGCACGATATTGAACACTCGTCTTCGGTTGCTGCTTCCCTCATGCATTACGATACGAGACGAACTCCTAGACGAATGCAATGACGGGGGTGGCGATGCTGAGACGGAGACGGATGTTCCATCCGCGAGGGCTGCAATGTTATTCAGGACAAGACCAAAGAGGAGAGCGAACCGGAAATAGCACCCGAGCGAGACGTATGACGAGTAGGTAGGAGCGGATTCCGGACATGAGGACTCCGAGCGGCCGGTTGTGGGTGCTATCCATGAACAGTAGATTTGCCATTTGGGGTGCCAGCACCCTCCAGATCCTTGCGGGCTGACGTCGAGGGGTTTGTTCTTGTGGAGGGCAAAGAAGTTCTTGGAGGGGAATAGAAGTAGAGGCGACCGTGGTGAGTGCATGCTGCGGCCTTTCGGAAATGGGCAGATTCGGAGATGGACCTCAAACATTTATCCTGGTGTGTGCACACGGTATAATGTCGGGCAGAACACAGAAACTTGATTATTATATGTGTTCACTGATAGCACACTATCTCAGAGCTTATTTCGTTAAGCGGACGACATAAATGGCCATGCACAGGCTCTTAGGCTCGACTACCGGCCGCATTGCAAGGTGCGTACACGAAGTCCATAAGCGCCGGGAGGAGTGGCCGGGACCTCAGCCACAGCGGAGTCTGAATTGCCGGACTAATTGGAGGGGACATTATAAGTAACATCAAGTCCCCTGCGCCGACCGCCACACATACAGTGCCTCACGCCTCAGGACCTCCCGCGCGCGGCGCGCTCCCCCTCTCTTCCCTCCCCTACACCCACTAGAGTGAAGCTTCCCAGACGCGCGCCACCTCCTGCCTCTCGTGCGCGTACCATTTTCTGCCCTTTCTGATTGTTGTCCGCGCCTATCGCCGCTAGTACCTCCTACGGAATGACACAAACACACGCCCAAATGGCTTCCACAATCATCTCGAGCACCATCGATTGAATATTGACTGCCAAGGCCCACCGGCACGTCCCCACCCTCACCGGTGAGTATACTGTACCTTATGCTGCTTCGATGAAGTACATGATGTCTGACGGCCCTCCGCCGTTTGTTGCGCGCAGGGTACACCACCTAGACAGACGTGCATAGACGACGAGAAGGCCTGGAAGGAGGGCGTTACTGCCTTAACTTTTAGTGAGTGCTCCCCCTTGCTTTGAGTTAGGGCGTGCTGCGGTGCGGCGTGGGCGCGCGACGGCTTGAGCAAGAGAACGGGCGCGTTGCGGCGGACGACGTCATGGACACGCCGCCGATGCACACGGTTATAGTGATGCATTCGAGGGCACGCGATAGTCGTACGTGAGCCTTGCGCTTTTCTATAGTCTGCACCTAACTCTTGGGGGTCTGGGATCTCCGTTTTTGTGCTCCCCGCGCTCCCATTTATGTGCCATGCGCGGTCCCGTGTCGCTCGCGCTAACACTTTCCTTTCCTTCCTTTCTTTTCCCGCCGCGCGCCCGCCAGATATGCGTGTAATCACAAAGTCCGGGGCAAACCACATCCCCCTAACGCTCGTTCGTCACGCGTATATCATGGACAACCTTGGCACGTACAAAGCCGCCGCGCTCTCTATTTTCAAGAGCGTCCCGTGCGTCCCTAGCCCCCGCACCCTACGTGTCCGCTCACGCGCTGACCCGCCTCTGCTCCCCCGGACAGGTGCACTGGAATGAGGCACAGTGGCATTCACTACCTCGGGTGTTCCAGTCCCTCAAAAGCCGTACGATCGACAGTGACCTCCACACCCTCAAGCAGCAGTACGCCGGCGCGGCAAGCTTCGCGCTCAAGGACCCTCCTCGGAGAGGAACGCGACGCGTGCCTCGTCAACGGCGGCCTGGGCTGCCTCGCGGGGTGCTACCTGGAGTCTGTACTCGAGCGCGTCCCAGGAGCTCCTCGTGTTGTACTACGGCCTGCGCTACGAGTATGGTGCGCTGCATCCCCTTCACGTTGCGTGCCCGCGGGGATACTGACGTGCGCGCACACACCCTCCAATATCTCATCGCCCTGAACGGCTCACAGCTCAACTTGAAGGTCCTGAAATTGTTACCCCAATGCAGCAACCTACGGGAGCGCCCCCGCTTGGACGTCGCGTACCAAGCTCGCTTCTATGTGCATGCGTAGCGCGGGCGCTGTGGTAGGGCGGCTAGGAGCTCGAGGTGCTGGTGGCGGCGTGTGTCATAATCCTTGGGTACGTAACGAAGAACATGAACAGCCTTAGATTGTGGGAGAGCACGCCGAAGTGCACGTTCTATTTGCAGAGGTTCGATGGTGAGTGTGCTGATTGGATTGTGCGGAGAGGGGGGGCTGACGCGGTTGACTCGTTGTAGCTGGTCATTGTGTATGGTAGAGCGGTGAGGGAACTGCTGAGGCAGAGTCGGCCTACCAGCGGAATCTTAGTGGCTCGGCTTTAGGCAAGCAAGGTACAACGTCGAGGTCGTTACTTGCATTACCCTGTATTGTTTTTCTCCGATTATGTATCAGCTCGGATAACTTGCAATTCCAGCAGTGCCACACCGCCAGCGTCAGGGACCATAAAGATTGCCCCTCCCACGACGACAGTGGTACATGTCATCACGTAAGAGGGCCGTAGAGAGAGCAAAAAGAAAGGTGCGTGCACTGAAACTGAGCAACGCCTCCGCCCGGAGCGTCTAGTGGTCTTGTTGAAGGTAAGGGAGTCAAAGCGCGCCTTAGTTGTTTCGACGACGCAGCGTTTATCAGGTACGGGTATACTGTGATTCCTTCTTGTGCTACGCTGGTTGATCGCTCTGTTCACAGGCGTGTTATCGGCAGTCCCAGATACATACCAATCATTCAAAGTATATCTAGATTGCGTATCGAAGCGATCGAATCCGAAGAAAACAAGGAGAAGGATAAGAAAATACATCGCGTCGTCCGCGTGCGCCAAACCCCTCTCTACGGGTAACTGCCAAACCAATACTCCGGCATTGCCATTGAGCCTAATCCTCACTACACCGTTTCTGTAGGCCCTGTCCGGGGCGAAGGATCCCTCCTGATCTTGGACTTCTGGCTCAAGCTCGAGGATCAACTCACTGAACACACGATCCAGAGCCCAAGAAGCCAAGGTCATTAAGTCGTCTGCACACTTTCTCGCTCTCTCGTGTTTGCGGATAGCTGATACTGGATTTTCCATCGTGTATACTATCGCAAGAAGCTCGCAGCGTGCAGGTGAGCTAGTACAAGACCCAGCTATCATACACTATTCGCCCAAGGCCCCGAGGCTCGCCTACTACCTCTTCCACATGAGCCAAACCCTCAACTATGTGCACCCTAACTTCACCCTCAAGACCCAGTATACGATCGTGATGGTAAGGCTCGGCTTCGCGTCTCATTCAGAGTTCCCCTTAAAATCTCCACCACACTGGTCCGGTTTTCCATTGTTAGGAGCTGATTGAGCTATTTTGTCCCCGTGTGTGATGACGTGGAGTACAATCATACCTATGACGATGAGACGGCGGGGGCGGTCGAATCTTCCGGAGAGCTATGTATAGCGTAAATAAACTGAGAGATCGAATTGAAAGAATAACGGACTTACTAGAATGAATGAGATACAGCAATGACCTTCACAGAGATTTTAGAGAACTTCTTCTCTGACTCTCGCTCCATAGCAGCTTGAGAGAATTGGGTACGAACGCCATCCGACTGTTCTGATCTCCAGCGGAAGTATATTTTCAATTCCATCGCACGGAGGCCTTTGAAGGAATTGTCTATTATCGCTTCGAGAGCCGATGCATTCTTGAAAACAAACTCGCATCCATTTGCTAAGAAGGCGCTCTTGACCGATGGAAGGATAGCGAAATCAATGCTAAGTGATAGGAACTTGAGGTCCGGGTGTGGCGATGCCGTTGAAAGGAAGTTTGCTATGAACTCCCAAGGATCAAACAGTGTGCTGTTTCGGATAGCCACATACGGGTGTAGAGACTGAAGCTGGGTAAAGTGGCGAAGAGTTTCAACGAACACTATGCAATTCTTCGTTAGATTCAGCCCGTTCAGTTCATGATCGCATACTGATGTGACTTACTATCATCCGCGAGCTCTCCTTTCACCTCCTCGAATTTCAGAGCGAGTTGAGTGACGGACGAACCAGCATACCTCCAAACTTCAGAACCCTTTAGAAGCATGGTTGACTGCATCCAGATTTTCGCAAGGGAAGTTCCGAAGGCAGTATCTGAGAGCCATCCAAACATCTCTTCCACCAAAGGAGAGTCGAGTCCAACAAGTATAAATCCGCAGACTCCTCCCAAAAACTCGGATTTTTGCGTACTCCGAAGCGGTAGGATACTGCGTTGAATTGGCCATGTTACATCCCTAATCCGAAGGTCGATTAACGAGGGTAATGCGATGATGGCACAACGCATCGTCCCAAATGACGGAAATCGGGTTTCCGTGAGGGAAAGGGTTTGAACGGAAGTGAACGCGCCGAAGGTGATGAACATGCGGGCACGTGGGACAGAGCATTCCCTAGTATCCCAGTTCAGATTGATAATCTCGAGTACTTCCAACTTGGGGAATTTACCCCCGAGTTCGCGTAAACACAGCCTTGATGCGGTTTGCATATCCCTGCCGTCGAGTGATTTCTCGTCTTCGGGAAAGGCACCAAGGGTGATCTGACGGGTCGATGGAAACCAGGTGGACATCTTCGGGGATCGAACTACGTTGGAGACGAATAGGCTGTATTGTCGATCGGAATCGAGCCCGATATCCTTGAGGAGATAGTGACGGCTGGCGGGCAGCCAGTCGCGGCAGACGAGGGCGCAATTGCACAACGATTTGTAGGCATGGCTGTTCCCAGTGTGCAGGAGCGAAATGATGATGTCGGTAATTTCCTTGGGGACACGGCGTGGTGAGACTGTCTGCGGGACGGTCGGCACTTGTGGTAGACATATTTGACTTGGTGGGATGAGCACAGACACACCTTCTCAACCCTGCCCATCGTTATGCAAGGCGGTCTGCTGTGGGCACTAGTATTCTCCCCTCGAGTCTGTGCATATCACATTGCCACTAGTAAGCACTGCAGTCAAGTGCATAATAGAATGAAGTATATATTACTTACTGTTGGATACTGGGTGGGTGAATAACGTAAAAATGACTGTGGACGAAAATGTTTTGGAAGGGGGTCGACCGGGACGTTGTGGATGTCTATCATGGAAGAAGACTTAGCTAACCAACACGACTCCTCTCCAGAGTTTTTAGGGCGCACTTAATACTAGCTAGAGCGGCAAAAAGGGATGGGAGGTTGTGGGCGTGAATAGGATGGGAGAAAGGAAACCACTTTTAAGGGGGTGGGCAGACCCCTGTCAGTAGCAGTCCGGGGTCCCACGGGCGAGTATGTGGAAGCGGACGCAAGGGCGCAGTAGATGGTTATCGTCGCGTCTATCTACACTGCGCGTGCACCATATCTTCAAAAATAGAAGTGCAGTTTATACGCCACCGGAGTGGATGAGAGCTCTGACAACACCGAGACCCTGCGGACGCCGCCACCATGAGGGCTGGAGAAGTCGACGACTCGGAGGTCGTAGGGCCGGACGGTGCGGAGGATATATCATGTCCTGAACGCTGAGATGACCACATGTGAGCGGCGTGAGCCCATGCACTCCTCAGGGAAAGGGTAAACCGCACGGTGACGGTCTGATAAACAGCGCCCTTTTTGGCCTCCTTCTTTGGCCGCCACTCGCTACCGGTTTGACCTGACATCGCACTTCTCGTTTTGACCCCAGTTGCTATCCCTACTATGGGGGTACCAGCATGCCAAGCCTGACAGTATATGTGTTTTTTGTCTAGTATACTTCCACGCCCGCTTGAGATGTGTTTGGACACCGGGTACGACCATTCCTCCCATCTTCACTAAGGGCCACATGGTCGGCGTGCTCACCACGTTGTGCCCCTATATACGCTGAGCGCTGAGCCCTCTACTCCGTCAGGATAAGAGCGGGTGCTGTAAGATCCTCTGCAATGGCTACTGGGAGGTAATACTAGTAGAGAGATACACATTTTGTGAGAATTGGACGTCATGAACACGGTGGGTGATGCGCCGTTGAAGTCTGTGCAATTGACAACGAGGCATGACAGGTTGTGACATGGGTTCTTCGCGATCGGGGGATCCGAGACGTATGAGAGCGTTGTGCAGAATGATTAATGAAGTTTCAGCCGCAACCCCAAATAGATCATAGCCCGTTTTTGGTGGCCAGTATAACGATAGGGGACACGGCATCTTCCAACAGTTCAAGCTACCACATTCATGAGGTTCGATCGGTGGCGGCACTTACCCGGAGGCGCGGTCGCTTCTACAGACACGCGGGGTGGCTCGAGGACAAGCACATGTCATGGCAGGGGGTGCTTGCGAGAGCGTACAGTGCGATGATTCACGGGTACGCGACGAAGAATATGAACAGCCTCTGGCTGTGGCCCGGGTCCTGGGAGCGCAAGTCGAAGCCCAGGTTCGACCTCCGGAGGTTCAACAATGCGCATAGGTTTCTAGGTCGGAATGGGGGAGGCGCGAAGGGTGGCACAGATAGCGATCATTCTGAGAAGTGCGCAGTAGAAGCAACAGCGTTGAACAGTATGCAGGTAACTATATGCTCTGTTTTGACTTGGAAGGGCGGCGTGATCTCGCTTTCTCACGGCATCGCGTGCGGACTGCTCCTGAAGTCGCCCAGCTCCCCCATCTCGCGCGCGGAGCCACTTGGAGCCACCTCTGTCCTTCCCGGATTTCCTCTGCGCCTGTCGCCACTGCCCCCTCCAACAGAACACTTCCCCTGATTATCGCCCACACGCTCCGAGACGACCTTCACTATTGACCTCGCTCGCCCGCTAGGCGTACAAGTACGAAAACGTCGGCGCGTACGACGCCACCGCGCCCGCTGTACTACTAGACAACCTCCTCGTGCGTCCCAGACCCCCACACTCCTCGTTTCCGCTCACGCGTCGACGCGCCTCCGCCCCTGCGCCGCCCCACAGATAGGTGCACTGGAACGAGATGTAGTTTCATCGCCCGTGCAACGCCCTGAAGCGCGCGCACTACCCCTCCCTCGAGTTCCTCAATCCTTCATGGGCTGCAGGTCGACAACGCCCTCCTCAACCTCGCCCTTCAGCTTCAGCGCGCGGATGCGAGGGGCAAGCTCAGCCTTTGCGCTCGAGGACCTGCTCGGGGCAGGAGCGCAATGCGGACTTCAGCAACGGTGGAACGGGTCGCCTCGCGGGTGCTTCCTGGACTCGAGCGCGTCGCAGGAGCTCCCGGTGTGGGACTACGAGCTGCGCTACAAGCATGGTGCGCCGTTTCGTGCCCCAATTTCGCGCAGCAGCCGAGGCTGACACGCGCGCATGCGTCTTGCAGCACCTCATCGCCCCGGACGGCTCTCAGCTCGACGCCCGGGACTCGTGGATCCAGCACGACAACCTGTAGTCTAGTAGAAGCTCCCCCACCTCGGTGTCGCGGACCATGTCCGCTTCTATGGCTACTCAGAGCATAAGTAGCGCCACATCGCCGGCGTCGACGACCGCGGGGCTTAATCGTCCCATAATATGTAATATAGCCAAGGGACAGGAAGAAATCGATGTTGCGTTCTCTACGTCCATCAACCCCCGAGTCCAAGCGGGTTGTCGCTAAACCACACCAGTCGCTGTTACTACCTTCGAGTGTATTGTTCGCCACACCGCCTCATGCCATTTCCCCCTCGAATTTCCATGCCCTGAGCCGATTTGCCCCTGATAGGAGTTGATCGAGCTATTATGTAGTCCTGTGTGACGATGATGGCGAGACCGCGCCAGCAGTCGAATCTTGTGCCGTTTTAGGTGGAGAAAGGGGAGGAAGTCTACGCATAGGGTAAATGGGCTGTGAGGTCGAATTGAAGATACAACTAGCTTACCCGAGTGAGTGGTCTACAGAGACGGTAATGCGGATCTTCTTGGAGATTTTGGAGAGCGTCTTCCGCAATGCTTCCTCGACGACCGACTGAGAGAGTTGGGTACGAATGCTGTCCGACTGGTCATAAAGTTCCGATGGCCAGTGAGGGTACAATTCCAGCTCCAACGTAAGGAGGTCTTTGAAAAACTCGTCGAGTATCGACTCGAGAGCCTGTGCGTTCCCGAGCACAACCTCGCATCCAGCTGCTAAGTCGGCGCCCGTGGGGACGGACCAACGAAGGGTGGCAGATATCTCCTTGATGCTCGGGTTTAGTGATGCAGTTGAAAGGAAGGTGGCCATGAACTCCCAAGGTTCAAACACTTCGTCGTCAGGAAATGCATTGAGCCGTAGATACTGAAGGCCGGTGAAGTCACGAAGGGACTCAGCGAACCCTATATGCAATTCGTCGTTAGGTTCAGTCGGCTCGACTCGGAATTACATACTGATGTGACATACTATCAGCCGAGAGCTCCCCTTTCTTCCCCCGAAAGGTCGTGGAAAGTCGAGTGACAGACGGGCCAGCATACCTCCAGAGATCAGACCCCTTTCTCAGCGCAGTCGACTCCATCTCGACGTCCACAAGGGAGGCTCCGAAAGCGGTGCCTGGGAGCCATTCAAGCATTTCCTCCTCCAACGGGTCCGAGTTCAGCGCAAGTATGCACCGACGGACTGTTCTCAGAAGGTCTGACTTTCGCGCACTACGAGGCGGTTGAGCATTGCGCGGAATTGGCCACGTCACGTCGATCATCCGGAGGTCGGTCAATGAGGGTAACGCGGTGATGGTGCAGCGCATTGTGCCGGATGACGGAAAGCGGACATCCGCGAGCAAAAGGGTCCGAACGGAAGTGAACGCATTAAGGAACCTGAACATGCGGTGCGGGATGGAGCTCTCCTTGGTGTTCCATTTCAGATGGAAAAACCGGAGGGTGTCCAGGTTGGGGAATATACGGGTCCCGAGTTCGCGCATGAAGAGCTTTGAGGCATTGTGCAGATCCCTGCCATTGGGCGATGTCCTGTCAAAGGTCACTGAGGGGAAAAAGATGATTCTGCGGGTAGACGGACGCCAGAAGGACAGAATTGGGGATCGAACGACGTTGGAAACGAATAGGCTGTATTGACGATCGGTCTTGAGCCAAATATCCATGAGGATGTGGTGACGGCTGGCAGGTAGCCAGGCGCGGCATACAAGAGCGCAGTTGCACAGCGGCGTGTAGCCAGTGAGGGAGCCGGTGTAGAGGAAGGAAATGACGATATCGGTGACCTCCCAGGGGAGATAAGGTGCGACTGTCTACGAGATGGTCAGCACTTATGACTCTAGATATGGGATGAACACGGAGACACCTTAGGCGAGCGCTCGACCTCATCCATCATTGAGTAAGGGACAGAGTTGTGAGCACTAGTATTCTCCTCCCGAGTCTGTAGATGTTCCGTTGTTGAGCACTGAGGTCAAGTGCACAGTAGAATGCGGCTAATTCTCGATACCGGGGGGGCGAGGGACGAGTGGGATGCTTGTGGATGTGGGCGGTTGACTCGGCTCGGAGTTGCGTAGATGGTATGACGCGAAATAGAATGGGATAGGCAGGGGGCCTGAGGAGAATGGAAGAGGGGAGGCAGCCTTCAGGGTGAGCGGACCCCGGCCGCGAGTAATCCCACGGGCATAAAGTTAGGTTTACTAGGACGCCGAGTCTTTTCTGATCGATAGGTGACGGGAAGGCGGGCTTGGGCACATACCGACAAAGCCTTGCATTCGTTTACTACTAAGCAGGTACATGGGGCGCGGGTAAGACGTCGACAGTGAAGCTGTACATGCGCCGACGTGGTGCGATGCGGGGATGGATGAGGAAGACGAATAATCGCAGACAATCCCGGGGATAACGACGCCTCAACAAAGATGGGCATTCTATCTGCGAATGGTGTAAGTAGTGGAAAGAGTG
>FTLJ01000655.1:0-46466 GCA_900155495.1 Porogramme epimiltina
CACGAGACGCGAATGGAATGGAGAGTATGACGATACGGGTCGGCAGGCGTAATCAGAATGAGTGTGTGGATAAGATAAGATAAACAAAGATGATGTAAGGAGGGGATGACGGAAAAGGAAACGATAGCGCACGCCGTTACAGGCGGCGGCGCGGTGGGCTTGTCCTCTGGATCTCCTCCCGATGGCACACAACTGCGCGGGCCCGGGGCGCACGAGAGGTGGGCTGCAAAGTGGCCGCGCGGGTGCAGAGAACATACGGCGCGCCGTGCGTCCCGGTGTGCTGGACGTTCATAACGGGCGGAGGCATGGAACGGCGCCGCGTTGGGGTAGGGGGGGCAGGGCAAATGGTTTAATCCCCGGGTCGGCCAGGGCCCCTCGATGCCGGCGGCTCGGGAGCGTGCTCGGTGGTATTGTGCGCGGGGCGCGTTCGCTCGGTTCGCGTGATGTACCTGCCCTGCGAGTGCGAGGAAGTGCTGGAGGGGGCGCCGTGGCCCAAAGGGCCCGATCTTGATTATGATGTCCTCTCGCTCGCGGGTCTGTGGAACGTCGGTATCAGATAAACTCGGGGGATGCTATCACCACACCGCGCACAGACAACAGCGATGCCACCTCGGGGGCCCACCTGGCGCGGGCCTCCGAAGCACTTCCAAGACGCGCCGCGACGTTCGGCCTCGAAGCCCCAGTATTGTTCAGACCCCCGGATTCGAGCGCGTCCTTCCTCACGCGGCCGGCGGGGACATCATCAATGCGGGGCGCGCACCCCCCCTCCCCCTCGGGCTCTTCGAAGCGCGTCTCGCGTCTCGAAGCTCGGCGCGTTCGGATGTTCACACCGCGCCATCTTCGACTTCCCGTGGAAGAACGGCGCAGGTCCTGCGTTCTCCCCGGGGCCTGGCGGCTGGTTGCGGCTGGCAGCTGGCATGCGCCGCCTTCCCCAGACGGAAACCCCGCCGAGCGACTGATGGCGCGCCCGCCCGCGCATATCATAGGTACGCACGGGCGGGCCTGGCGTGCGGTGATGCGGCCCGCCTACGCCCGTGTGGGTGGAAAACAATGTGCGAGGAAGACGGGGCACAGTCGCGGACGCGGACGCGGCAGCGCGAGAATATTTCGATATTTCGTCATCCACCGTGAGGGCGCCGTAAGCAGGTCCCCCTCATTTTCCTCGCTTGGATCTTCGAAGTCCTTCGCGCGCCTCGCGTCGCCGTCGCCGCCGCCCAGCGACCAGCGACGCGTCGGTCGCGTCGCGCGTGGGCGCTGCTGCAGCGTCGCACGCACCCGTGGGTGCGTATGTGAACGCCGTCGCGCGGATCGGACTGCGGTCCGTCCGAAGCGCGATAGAGGTGGAGGTGGGGGGGCGTTCATCTCGGAGGACGCCGAGGGGAATATTGCGTATGTATTGGCGGGCACCTCGAGTGGGGAAGGGCGGAGAAAGGCCAAGGCCCAGGGGGCGGCTGCGGGGCAGCCGGTATGTGGCCTGACTTTTTCGGAAGGGGTCATCGGGCGGGCGGCTGCTCAGTCGTTCAGTCGTTTCTGATGAACAACGCCGGGCAGCGAGAGCTTGCTAGATGCTAACACCCATGCGTGCGCGCGCGATCTAGACCGAGGGCTGGTGCGTCGAGAATACGCCTGCCGGTCCCTGGACGGCGAGGGAACGCGACTTCGCGCGCGAAGCGCGACTGGCGCGGTGTGCGCCGCGGCGGCCGTCGGCGCGCCGTGGGACTCGCACGGGGACGGGGACGGGAGCGAGGATGGGGACGGGGATCGAGAGGGCGTGTGGGTGCGGGGAGCGCGGCACGCGCGGGGCGCAAGGCGGGGGTGATCTACAGCAGCAGCAGAGCGAATACAAATATTGCAACTAAATTAGGCGATGTACACAATACGGCGTGAGCATTAAGATAGCGGCGTCGAGCAAAACGCACCAGGCCCCGAGCACCTGTGAGCGGTCCAAATATCAAGCAGCACCCCGACCCCTCCCTTCCTCCTAGCTCCCGTCTCGTGACCGCCCGCCTGGCCTACGCCAGTCGATGGCGTAGCCACCACCTCCTGCTCCTAGGTCCGCAAAGCTCTATCCTCGCCCTCATCTCGGCGTCCAGAACGGCCCGTCCTCGAAGTCCTCTACGCCGGGTCGCCGCTGCATCTGTGCCACAGCCGCGGCAGGGAGGGCGGGGGGCGGACGCGGGCTCCCTTGCAAGCTCCGCACGCCCTGCCGTGCAGCGCCCTTGGCCGCCGCGCCGACATGCTGCGGGCCCGCTGACATCGTGCGCTTGTGCAGCGGCACCGCCTGCTGCTGATGATGGGGGACGCCGACGCTGCTGGCCGACGACGCGGGCGACACGCCGTCCGCGTCGTCGTGCTCGTGCACGAGGTCGAGCTCGAGCACGAAGTGGCCCTCCTTCCAGCGCTCGGGGCCGTCGTGCGCGCGCGCGAACTTCCACCCGAGGTACGCGTCGCACGTCTTGCAGATGAACTCCTGGATCGTGTACGCGCCCGAGTCCATGAGCAGGATCGACGGCGGGTCCAGCGCGACGTTCCGGCTGTGAGGATAGGCAGATCAGCGTGTGGGCTTGGGTGTGTGCATGGCAGTGGCCAAGGGGGAGGAATTTGGGGTAGGTGGGCCAACATTCGCTTGACTGTATGCATATGGGCGGTCAAGGGAAAGAACTTCGGGGCCGCACAGGGACAAGGGCGTGGCCGGGAGCATGTGTGGTCAGGGCCGAAGGGCGGAAATGGAGGGTGGGCGCGCCACCGATCGTACCGTACGCGAGATATACGGCTGGCTGTGCATGTCAAGGCCGCAATCTCGCGACGGCGACGGGGAGGAGGGCGAGAGAGGGCGAGAGGAGCGGGGCGGGACGGGGCGGGGACACAAGAAGCAGGCATGCCGTGAACAGAAGAGACGTACGTTTCTGAGAGAAGGACGGCCTTGCCTGCGTGCCCTCGGTAGGCCTGCAGGGTCGCAATAGCACGGCAGCGGTCAGGATGACGGGGCAGATGAGGACGATGGGGGCGGACACGCACCGTGGACACGATCCGGGACGAGTGTGCGATCCGGGTCCCACACTCGATGCAGGACAAGATGCGCGGAGGGCCGACATAGACGGCGGAGTCGAGGACGTCTGCGGGGATCGGGGGCAATGTGGGGGAGGCGCTCGACTTGGACATGGCGTGGCAATCGCGGCGAGCGTTGGAGGGCCTGGGGTGGTCGACGAGGTGGAGGAGGAGTGAGGCGGAGAGAGGAGGAGGACCGGCGGCGGGGACTGGCGAGGGACTGGAGCGAGTCCAACCGCTCGCACTCGGCCCTCTTTCGACACGGGCGGGGATCCGGGCCACCGGCACGCATCATTTTCCCAAGCCTCCTGCACCGCAACTCTCTTCTCTCCCCTCCGTCCCGCTTTCCGTCCATCTAATGCTGCGTTCGGGCTACGCTCCCGGTCATCTGTCGCTGTTCCTTCGACGACGCCGCCATGTATCGAGAGCACCGCTCGAGCAGATCACCCAAATCACCCCCTGCACAGATGCTGGCCGCGTCAGAATGCTGTGCGCCCGCCCACGTCCAGCCAGATGCTGATTCCGTGCGAACATGCCCGCGGAAATTGGCCGCACTGACAAGCTCACGCTCCGACGCTGGCACGCTCCCCTCCAAAACCCGCATGGACGTTCCCCTCCAGAACGAGAACCCTCGGTTTTTCCTCCGCCTTGGCCTGATGCCTCGACCGCGCTCATCATCCGAATGATGACGTTTTCTACAGTCATTGCCTAAATCGGCAAAAACGACAGGCACATCGCGTATAGATCGCGCCCTAGACTGTCTGTCCCTTTTGCACCGCGCGTGGGCGCACTTTCGCCTCACTGTCCTTGTTCAACGCCAACTTGACTTCTGTGGAAGTTGCCTCTCTCACACAGAGTGGGAAGCTTTGACAAGTGCTCCACAGGCGTGTGGGTTACGGCCAACTCGGCATCCAAAGGAGGGAGAATCGTATTTGCATGGAATTTGGGAGGAAGTGGCTTCAACAAGCAGGGAAGAGGACAACCTGAGTGGGTGGTACACGCGAGGTTACAAGGCTTTCTGCGAGAATAGGAAGGTCTTTTGCGGATGTCATCATTCACGCGCTCTCCTGACTCACGGCTGTCATCTCAAAGACAGGGAGCATGACTGTGCGTATAATATCTTATCTTTCTGCCCAAAGCGAAGAGGGTGTTCTTCCCATGTTTGTGCGAGAAAAGTAGTAAGTGCAGCGGGTTCGATGCATGCGGGACGTAAGGGCATTTGCTTCATCCTCCGAGAATACAGCATCTTCCTGAGATAATTGCAGTACGACAGACCATGTCACCATGACATGATGCACGACGTCACCATGTATATTAATATGTAGTGCATAAGGAAATGAGAATCCCGACGTCATTCATAATGAGATAGTCTATTGCAGTAGGAAAACACTTCACAATGAGACTATTCTATGGACGACCGTGTGCGCGAGAAAGTGGCGTGCGCGCCGTGAGAATATCCCGGCACAAGCCGCACATGCACACACGCGAGGCTCTCGAACGCCTACGATTGTAGATCCGCTCGCCTCTTCCTCTCCTCCTTCTTCGCAACCTCCATCAATACAGGTGGGAGCCCGCTCTATACACATAGAAATGTGCAGCAAGCGCGTTTTCACCGGCCGCAACGTCGTCCTGAGCGACGGGACGCCGCGCCCGGCTACGGTGATTGTAGATACCAACACAGGCAAGATCACTGACATCCTCGACGGAACCGCCGCCCGCGCCGACTTTGCGGACGTAGGCGATGCGGACTGGATTGACGCGGGCGACAAACACATCCTCCCCGGCATCGTCGAGTACGTCCAATCGCCGCCGCCTCGCCATCGCGCCTGTCGCTCATATGTCGGAACGCGCCACCATCGCCCACCGTCATGCGCCGCCGCAGCGCGCACGTCCACCTCAACGAGCCCGGGAGGACGGACTGGGAAGGCTTCTGGACGGGAACGCGCGCCGCAGCGTCCGGCGGCGTGACGACGCTTGTCGACATGCCCCTCAACTCCATTCCGCCCACGACGACGGTGGCGAACCTGGAAGAGAAGCGCAACGCGGCGCGCGGGCAGTGCTGGACCGATGTCGCCTTCTGGGGCGGCGTCATACCCGGAAACCAGGTAGGCAGAACCTCTGCGGTGTTACTTGCTAAATGAATCTCACGCGTCTTACTTAACTAGGCGCACCTCAAGCCCCTCGTCGACGCTGGGGTCAAGGGGTTCAAGTGCTTCCTGATCGAGAGCGGTGTCGACGTGCGTTCTGATCGTCTGCGGCGCGATGAATTGACCGGAGCTGACTGCCATCTCGCCGCAGGAGTTTCCGTGCGTAGATGAGGGCGACCTCCGGATAGCAATGGACGAGCTCAAGGTAGGCACGCACCTCGGCTTCCTCGCCTGCACCCATCTCACCGTACGCATCGATCGGAACAGGACAGAGACACGGTTCTCTGCTTCCACGCCGAGCTCGAGAAACCTGCACAGGCCGGCGCCGCCCCCGCGCCCCCCGCAGACACAGACGCCGCAGACCCCACGCTGTACTCGACGTTCCTCGCCTCACGCCCGCAGCAGCTCGAGGTCGACGCGATCGCGCTCATCACCGCGCTGCACGCCCGCCACCCCTCGCTCCGGCTGCACATCGTCCACCTCTCCGCCTCCGCCGCGCTCCCGCTCGTGCGCGCCGCCCGCGCGCGCGGCCTCCCGCTCACCGCCGAGACGTGCTTCCACTACCTCACGCTCGCGGCGGCGGACGTCCCGCGCGGGCGCCCCGAGTTCAAGTGCTGCCCGCCGATCCGCGACGCCGCGAACCGCGACGCGCTCTGGGCCGCGCTCGCCGACGGCGCGCTCGACTGCGTCGTCAGCGACCACTCGCCGTGCGTCGCGAGCCTGAAGCGCGTCGACGACGGCGACGTCATGGCCGCGTGGGGCGGGATCAGCACGCTCGGGCTCGGCCTGAGCCTCCTGTGGACGGAGGCGCGGAGGCGCGGGTTCGCGGTCGGGCGCGTCGTGGAGTGGTTGTGTGTCCGGACTGCGAAGCACGCGGGCCTCACGGGCCGGAAGGGGCGGCTGGAGGTCGGGTTTGACGCGGACATCGTGGTTTGGGATCCGGATGCGCAGATCAAGGTGAGTTGGGCGATCCGGAGTCGATGGGGTCCAGGGCTGACCAGGCTGTAGGTAACGAAGGAGAGTCTGAACTTCAAGAACAAGCTGACGCCGTACGAGGGGCTGACGCTGGATGGTAAAGTCGAGAAGACGTTCGTGAGAGGCCGGTTGGTCTACGACGCGTCTGGGGGCTTCGAGGGTCTCTCGCCCGTCGGAGAGCTCTTGTAATGTGACAGCAGGAGGTACGACCCAATTGTAGCATTTGTGCAGGCCTGGCTTGCAGCACAGGAAAGTCCTCGAAGGCTCCGTTATCTCGGCCCCGGTCAGCCGACCTTGAAGGCGCAAAAAGAAGTTCATTCAGGGTGGACCCCGAACCGGACTTTACGGATGGGGCGCCGGGGATGCTCCAGTAGCCTATTGCCGGCCATCCAGGTTCCAAAGACGTTGACAATGGCACTCCGGTGTAAGTTCCGAAGTGCCCGGACTGTACGCTACGCACCACGCGAACTAGGCTGCTCGAGAGACGAGAGAGGCGTTCTTGACGGGAGCCTAGGTGTCTGATGTCGCTAACACTGACAGGATGCGCCGTATACCGCGTCCAACAGCCTGACCTGGAGAGCTATAAAGTGTGTCGAGTCCTCGCCTAGAGGAACGCTGCAGACGCAACTACCCCCAGCATCTATCATGAAGAGCATCTTCGTCCTCGCCTCCCTCGCGCTCTCCGCGTTCGCACAGCGCGCGACCATCATCGAGCCGACCAACGGTACGAGCGTCACGCCTGGCTCCCAGCTCCGCATCGTCGTACAGCAGCAGGTCCGTCCCCCGCCCCCTCCTGATTTTCTCTAGCGTCCATCAAACTCACTCACCCCACAGAACTCGCCCACGAACGAGGTACAAGTCGCGATCATCCTTGGGCTCAGGCCATGCCCGGATAACATATGCGACGGCGTCGACCCGAGCCAGATCGGCATTGGCACCGAGCTCTTCGGCGGCTCGTGGATGCCCCAGTTTGACGGGAACGTGCAACTCGGGTTCCATCAGAACTTCACCATCCAGGTGCCCGCGGTTCAAGAGTCGGGCCCGTCGCTGCTCTCGTTGACGCACCTGGAGCTTATTGGGGTGAGTGCTAGAGCTCCTAGTGGACATGAGGGAGGACGGCTGAATGTGCGTTTGACTGTTATGCAGGCTGCCAACGTTCCGCTGTATGAGCAGAGCGGGGTTACTGTCAACGTGGTGTAAAGCGATAAACCGCGAAGTGAACATAAGAGTATAATCCCGTGGAATAAGTTAGAGGGGGGTATTCAGAAGAAGTGTATTCGTTTGGCGTTGAAAATGCTGTTACGATGTACTGCTAATCGGTTTCGTTGGTTCGTCATATTGATCCCTATCTATGGAAGAGAGCATCGCGGAACTCTTGACACTCTTTTGATAGGCCCGAGAAGGCTATGCCCGCTCCACTCAGCGCGAACAGGCCGACGCCGTACGAGGGGCTGAGGAGGCCTGAAAAGACGTCCACCGGAGGGCAATTGACTTATGATGTGTCGGACGGCCTCGGTCTCCCTCTTCCGTTGGCGAACTCTCGTAATGCAACAACAGACTGTGCGAAACGATCATTGCATTTTTGAAATGGCGCTCACGACACGGCATATACTCGCCTTGGAGAGGGCAAAGTCCCCCGCAAAAGGTTCCATTGTTGCTTCAGCACCGGTCAGGCGCCACAAAAGGCGTATAGTGGGGCCGATCCCGAACCGGACCGTATGGATTCAGCTCTAGAGGCGAGTTGACAATGCTATCACCGGCTTTTCAGGCTCAAAAGACGATAATACTAGGGCGCTCCGCCGGTCGGAGTCCCAAGGCGCCTTAACCATGCGACGTGCAAGCCTGGCCGAGGGGATGCTCCTCCTGGGTGTGGAGCGTGTCCAATGTCGCCGGGCAGGCGGTGCCGGACATCGCCTCCAACGTCCTACTCTGGGGCACCATAAAACCCGTCAAGACATAACCTAGAGGACGACATCACAAGTAGCCCTCCATGAAGAGCATCCTCCTCCTCGCCTCCTTCGCGCTTTCCGTTGTCGCCCAGCGCGCGACCATCATCTCGCCCACAAACGGTACGAACATCACGCCCGGCTCTCAGCTCGTTATCGACGTCCAGCAAAAGGTGCGCTTCGTGTCGTTTTCTGCTGTTCCTTGTCGGAGTTCAATGACTTAACCCGTACGGCCGTACCTCCCCAGAACTCACTCTCGAGCGAAGTCCAAGTAGCCATCATCCTCGGGCTCACCCTATGCCCTGACAACTCGTGTGAGGGTGTCGACACGAGCCAAACCGGCATCGGCCATGAGCTCTTCGGCGGCTCGTGGACACCCTCATTCGACAACAGCGCGTCGCAGCTTGGGTTCCACCAGAACTTTACTGTCGAGGTGCCAGATCTAGGGCAGACCGGTGCGGCGCTGCTGTCATTAACGCATCTGGAACTCCTTGGGGTGAGTGCCACTGGTGCCGTTGTTGGATAAATGAATACTAATTGTGCGTTTGGCTACTATACAGGCGGCCAATACTCCGCTGCTTGAGCATAGTGGGGTTACCCTGAACGTGGTATGAAGGGACAATGCACGAAATGTAAATCCAATTGTATATGCTCATGGAATATAGTCTGTCGAATGGGGCGTATGAGCCGGTATGCGAAAAGAAGTTCGAGTCTGAGTCCGGTCACGCGACACGACTGAAGCGCCGCATAAACGCGGAGGTTGGACGTGTTACGAGAGTGGGCTCGTTCATCGACAGGCGGACTCGGAGTTGGATGTCACACAAACGGCTCCGCAATCTCTCCAGGTTCAAGGCCGGGCTTCCACCGATGTCAACGATGGCATTCGACGTACGAGGCGCCCTGCCACAGGCAAGCAGACCTCCGGCCTTTTCTCCACACCTGAAACCGGAGCTGATGGGACCATAGTACGCCACCTGGTCAGTACCAAAACGAGTACCGGTCGTATTCGGTTCAAAGTCTGGCCGAGGAGAACTTGACAGCAGCAGTGGTTCTATCTTGCCGGCCTCAGGAGACACCACTACTTCGTATAAAAGGGAAGGGGACCGTGCTTTGGGATGGAGCATCACCTCGAAGCCCAGTCAACGGCAAGCAGGCCCACCATGAAGAGCATTTTCGTCCTCGCTACCCTTGCGCTCTCCGCGCTCGCACAGCGGGCAAGCATCGTCGCACCCACGAACGGTTCCACAGTTACAGCAGGCCAGCCGCTTTTCATCCAAGTCCACCAGGAGGTAAGTGTCATTCGCCCCCTTGCACCACCGCCGGATCGCTCACGTTCGTTTCCGACGAGCAGGAGTCTACGTCCGACGAGGTCCAAGTCGCGATCGTGCTCGGGCTCGCCTTCTGCCCGAACAGCTCCTGCGAGGGCGTCGATCCGAGCTCAACCGGCGTTGGGACGATCCTCTACAACGGACCTTTCAACCCCCAGGACTTGCCGAGCATGCCCGCCCTGGGGCTGCACCAGAACTTCACCGTAAACATCTCGCCCTTTGCCAATGCGGGCCCGATGCTCCTCACCCTGACCCACTTGGAGCTGACTGGAGTAAGCGGCAACTTTTCTGGTTTTTGCGGCAACCATCGAGCTGACGTGGTGAACGTTCTGTATAGGCGGAGAAGATCCCGCTGCTCGAGCAGAGTGCCATTACCGTCAACGTTGTTGGTTCGGAGCAGTGAACATCGGGGTTGGTCTGGGTAGGTCTAGGTCTAGGGCGGGGGAGGGATGTGATGTGCTTCCAAGGGATACAAAGCGAAACCTACAGTACAACATAGTAGCATGGGATAAGATACACAACGGTAGATCGTCTGGCACTGTGCGCTGCGCTCCGGGCGACCCGTGAGAGGAAATCAGAGAATGTTGTCGACTTCCTCGTCGTCGTCGTCTTCGTCAGACGAGGAGTCCATGATGCTGTCCTTGGTGGCGTTGCTCTCAAGCATCTCGTCGATGTCTTCGTCGATCTCAACTTCCTGGCGTGCTCGAGAAGACTTGGCTTTGGGCGGAGGGGGCCTGCAAGCTGCGTTCAGCTACTGTGATATTGGTGTATGTGAGAGTAAAGCTTACTTCCGTGAACCCCGAGCCTTGGGCTTCGGTGTAGGTGCCCGCTCCTCTTCGTCGTCGTCATCATCATCACCGCCGCCCTCATCGTCGTCATCATCTTCGTCGGAGCTGATCTGGATAGGCTTCTTGAACGCGGCGTGCGTCGCCTGCTTCGACTTCTCGGCACTGCGAACCAGAAGCATCAATATCATGCCTCGACGGTCCATATTAAACACTCACGCATTCCGTCTAGGCATCGCACGGGTCGCAACGGGCGTAGCCGATGGCGACCGTCTCGATGTATCGTCATCGTCGGAAGACTCGTCATCCGATGTCGACAGGCGCCTCCTCCTGAGACTTTCTCTTAGTACAGCACGCACGACTAGAAACACAACATCACGTACTTTGATCTGCTCTTGGGCGATGGTGGAGGAGTACGGTCTCCGGATGTCGCCGCACTCGTCGTGGTCGCAGTTGCTACACTCATCGAGCGCCTGAGGCAGACGCGCGTTCAACACACGCGAGGGGACACACCAACAAGAGGCGGCAGACGCACCGTTTCCTGCCCTTCCGAGGGGGCTCATCCTCATCCTCCTCGAGCGGGATGATATCGTCGAGGAACTCGAACATGTCCCGGAGCTCTTCGAGCTTCCGCAGTTCTTCCTCGCTGAAGTTCTCGAGCTGCCGCTCGTACTTCTTTGAGAGCGCCGTCTCGAACTTGGCTAGCGCGTTCTTCGCGGTTGTGTCCCGTGGGGGGCGGCGCTAGAGACATTCCCTAATCAGATCATAAAGGATGGTGACTATAGAGGGAGAAAAACGCACGGAGCGGAGATTCGAGACAAGCAGTTTGAGCGTGCGGACTTTGTCGTCGTCGACTTCGTCCGGCATGTGCAACTTGCCGAGCATCTGGCATAGCGCCTTCTTGTCTTCCTCTGAAAATGCCATCAGTACTTAACGTTGCACCAAGTGGGATTGAGAGGGCTTACTATCGTAGTCGACGCTGAAGAGAGCCTTCACGATATCGGCTGCTAGCTCGAGCTGTACCGGATCCTTGTCAGAACCGTTGCGAATACCCTTGACGGCAGTCCTAGAGGGGGGGTCAGGTCAACGTCACCACAACCACCACTCGAACAAAGAGGATAACGCACTCAGCTCGGACAGGATCGGTCCAGTCGGCAAACATGTGCGAGACTTGTGTCGGGGTGACCAATATCTCCTCTCCGTCCCAGTCGCGATAAGCTTCAGCGATCTTCTCGAACGTCGGGATGAAGACCTGAGCAAGAAGTTAGAGACAACTCTGAGACAAATGAAGTCGTATACACGCACATTCCGCATCCGCCGCTGGTTCGCAACGCTCGAGTACGCGTACACGGGGAAGAAGTACGACAAGCACTGCCGTAGCTCCTGGTTCTCCGCCGTCTCGGGCGAGATGAAGACGAGTACGAGCGTCTGGAGGACACGCTCCTCGGCTATCATGCCCGCAAGCATGAGCTTTGCGAGCCCGACGCAGAGCAGCGCTTGCACGCGCGGCAGCTCCTCGTTCTCGAGCAGCTGGAGGAGGAAGTCGACGATCTTGTCCCCGTTCGTGCTGCCCTGTCCCAGGAACGCGCCTTCGTGCACCATGAGAATGTCGAAGATGATCTGGATCACGCGCAGCTTGAGGACTTCGGGAGATGTCGCAACTTGCCCTAGGAAAAGCTGGAAGGAGCCAAGGGCCATGCGCTAGGAGGATGAAGCGTGAGCATTGAGTACGCCTGTAGTGTGCTGGTGACATACCCGAGCGATGAGACAGCACAAGCCCAAGCTAATCAGCCCCTTCTCACGGAGTTGCATTTCTCGTCGTTTAACTGCAGGAACGATCAACTCCGTAAGGATACCCTCAAGCATCATGTTCTCCTCAAAGGTCTGCATAGAAAGTCAGCTAGGCGTAGGCGGAAAGAACGTGGATATCAACTTACCCCATTGACACGCTCCAGCATAGCAATGCACACGGATAGACACCGCAAGTCGACCGCATCTGCCCTCTGCCTCTCCTCAGGTGTCATGTCGGCAGGTGACTTGGGCGGCGGAGCCAAGCGCGGCCGCCGCGGACTCCCAAACTCCGTCATGCTCTCGTCCGGCTCCAGCTTCGAGTCGCCCTCCTCTTCAGGCGGGTCCCGGAGCTCGTGCACGATCTCGACGACGACGCGAATCAAATCCTGCTCGCTCGGCGACAGCTCGCGCAGGACCTCGAGCGCGCGCGGCAGGAGCGACTCGGGCAGCGCGTGCCCGACGAGCATCCCGTGCACCGTCTGGAACATCTTCCGCCGGCCGATCTCGTCCCCAAAGTCGCAGCTGACGGCGGTGCGGAGGAGCTCGCCGAGCGTGATCTCGTGCTCGATGCGCGCCTCCTCGCGCGCCGCGTGCGCCTCCTCGTCCTCCTCGCCCAGCATCGCGGCCGCGTCGTCGGCCTCCTGCTGCTGCACGAGCGCGTTGTACGCGTCCGAGATGCGGAACGCCATCGCGGTCGTCAGGGGGAGGTAGGCCTCCATCTGGGCCTTGGGGTAGTTCCTCTCCTTGCACTTGTCGATGAAGACGCGGGCGAGGAAGGCGCGTTGAGGGGTGATGTCATTCCAGTACGACTCTGTGCGGGGTAAGTCGATGTTCTCAGCAGATGGAGTTTAGGCGTACCTGGGATCTCGAGATGCTCAAAGAACTCCTTGCGCGTGTCGAACACACTTCCAAGCGCATCCTCAGCCACCGTCCCCTCCGTCAGGTCGAAAAGGTTCAAGAACGCGACCAGGTCTTCAATTAGCTCCTCTACCGCTTCTTTCTTCACTTCTTCTTCCTCTTTCTTTGTCCCATTAGAGCGCACGATGTCCACCCATGTTGCCAGGAGCTGGCCGGCAGCCGTCTTCACGGAAGATTCACGGTCTCCAAGGCCGTTCCGCACGACGTCCTCGCGTTGGGCGATGGAGAGGATCCGCGGATGGGTGAAGCCAACAGTGTTCTCTGATACGGTGCAATACTTCTCTAAAACGTTGGTGTAGACGGCTTTCCGGATAGCAGGGTCGACGTCTCGGGTGCGCTCAAGGATGCTCGGCAGGACGGGAGGGCTCAGAGGAAGGGCTTGAAGTGCAGCACGGCGAACCTCACTGAAAACAGATGGTGAGGATCGCGCTCTAAGAGGTCGATCAGCGGTGGGCTTACGCGGACGTGTCGTAGGTCATGGCTTCAATCACGATCTCGATGAGAGGGGTCTCATCCTCATCTAATTCCGATGTGTCTTCGCTGAAAGACAGTTTGGCAAGTGCGGCAGCGGCTTGAGCGCGAACGGCGGCCTCCTTGTCACGTAGGCGGTCGATGAGGGCCTTGCGAAGAGATGCGTAGAGATCCTCACTAGTTATCTATAAGGCGTAGTCACGTCGCGTCGGCCGTGAGACACTCACTCAATATCGCTCAGATGGGGGATGGTTTCCGCCAAACATTGGAGCACGCGATATCGAACGACCTTGTCCTTCGCTGTGCAGCCTTGCAGGAGAAAGTGGACTGTATGGGAAAGGAAGCGTTCTGTTGAGGTTTCTTCGTCTGCGTCTAGGAGTTCTTTCTCGCGTTCTTCGGCAACTGCAATACGGTTAGCACAGGTCATGAACACGTTGGCAGAATATCGGATACAACATAGCCCGCTGCGTATCTCCACCGCCACGAGCGATCGTCGCCTGGTAGAAGGATGAAGGGCTTTCCCTTAGACTAGAGCACACCACTACGTGATAATGATGATCTTCGCAAGCTGCGAAAGTGGCACAAAAGGAGAGGTACGGATTTTGAGGAGCTACGATACAGCATCATTGCAGTTTCCTCTCACGTCCGGCAGCTGTGGTACAGGACATGCCAAACGTGGAAGGGCTGAGTGTGGCAGGGTGGTAGTTCGCAGTATAATAGGGTCACAAGCATCACTTCACCCAACTGTATCGGCAGACTTACGAACATATATTCTGCCGGCAGTCTGCGCGACGGTCCCTTGAAAATGAAGAACTTAACTCACCCCTTTCGGTAATGAACTTGGCGTAACCGGTCATGAACTTGACCGCCCTGTCAGCTACCGTAGCTCCCTTCTTGTTGGGCAGCACACGCAGCAGCACGTCATCGTACGCGTCTTGGAATGCCTTCTCTCCCGTGAGCTTTGTGCTCTTTCCGTTCTGCACGGAGGACTGGATGGCGGCAGCCTCGGACTGGAGCTTGTAGAGCGCGATGAAGTTCTTCTGGTGGTTCGCGGCGGTGTTCTGGGCCTGGTCGAATATTTTGGGAAGCGCGGTCTTGAGCGACTCGAGGTCGAATGGGGCAGGCGTGCGAGCGGGCATGGCTGCCGGGCCCGGAAGTAGAGTGTGGAGAACGGCGGAGGCGGGGGGAGGCACGGAGGCGGAGGAGAACGAACATGGGCCTGACGCGTCGCGCGGGTGTAACGCGTGACGCGAAGCACGTGTACGCGGCGGTCACGGGGGATGACGACACGGGACGGAGGACGGAGCGCGTTAGGATTGTGGCCGCCACGAGTGATTGCACGAGTTTGGAGGCCGTCCATGAAGCTGGGAGCGAGGCGCAGACGATGACTGGCGATCGAATCCCCGCCCACGTTGGGTCTTCTCTCTTCCTCGTATCCCCATGTCCTCAGACCAGCCCCCGCCCCAACGACGCCAGCCCCGCCAAGACGACGTCCGTGTCGCCCCCTATCTCACTCACGTCGTCGCACACCACGGCCAGCTTACCCTAGTTCCTCCCCAGAACGCGGGGAGGATCCGCAAATCCGGAAAGAAGAAGAGACAGCCGAGCCCGAGGGAGAGAGACGATGACGAACCCCGCTTCACCACCGCAGTTCCCCTCTCCTCTTCTCGAAAGCTGCACCAGGCCCCAGCTCACGTCCGCACTCGCAAACACGCCATATCGACCACCGCCCCCGCTTCTCCGCCGACGTCGCGCAGATATGAGCCCCTTCCGGACAGTGCGTACCGTCTCTTCTCCGTCCGCCATCTTGCTCACCTTTTCTCCGTCCTGCAGGCCAGGCCATCCCCGACTATCCACCTCCATCCTTCGAGGATGCGATTGCGGAGTCTAACGTCCCACCGTTGTTGTCGTCCCTGCCGGACCAGCCTTTCCCTCCTTTTCAGCCCCCTGACATAATTCAGTCATCTGCGCAGACGGACCATCCTGTGATGTCGTCTTTGTCTACATCCACCCCCACGCCGATATCGCCTGTCCCCAGTACCATCTGCGACTCCCCGGCAGTGTCGGAATTGTCTCTTCCTAGGCCTGTCGATCAAATGCACGCTCCTTTGCACAGCACACAATCGCCGTATCCTGCGCCGTCTCCATTAGCCCAAATCTCAACCGCAACACTTTCTCCCCCTGTGACGCCAGAATCAACTGTGCTTTCAAACATGCCTTTGCTCCAGCCCCCGCAGCCGCGGTCGATCCCACAGTCATCCGTATCTCAGCCTGGACCCCAGCCTCGTGAACGATCTCCTCCCGGTGCCCCATACCGCCTGACGTCCCCTTCTACCACCACCCTGCTTTCGTCCACGCATGCGGTCCGCGATGCCCTCCCCGGTCCTCATGTTCACCGCGCACCCTCACAACGGAGTGTTACTCCCGAGCCAGAGTCCGCGGTCGCCGAAGTTTCACCATCACCACCTCCATCCCCATATCCCCAATCGCGTGCTTCCACGGCCACGACCTCGGACGTGTTCGTCGAAGACTTCACCTGGGAACCCCATCAGCGCTGGTCCGCCGACCGCCGACTCGGCCTCACACTAGAAGAGCGTGTGCAACGCGAGTTTGACCGCCGCAAGACGGAAGAAGCGCTTAACGCTTTTACTGGTGTCCAGGCACACGCACCGGTTGACCCACGCACGCGGCTGTGCCTTCATTGCGGATCACACCGTCCCATAGAAAGTCAGGACATACAAAGTATCAACGAGGATAGTGAAGAAGAAGGAGAGGACGACGACGACGACATTTCGGAGCTACACAGTCATAGCCCGTCAGCGCACAAGGCCAAGGGCAAGTCACCTTACATGCACCCCCTGCCATCCCACTCGACTGCGAAGCTCATGTCGGCATCACGTTCTACCCTCATGCTCAAGGCTCATGGCCCAGAGTCTGCCAGCCCCCCAGCGTCTCCACAGTCTCCTAATATGTCGTCGTTCTTCAAGATGCCCCAGGCGTGGGCAAGCAGCGTCACGCTGTCGCTCACCACGGCCATCGGCCACGGACATAATGCCCATAACGGCGACAAGAATAACGCGCCGACTTCCTCACCTGGCAAATCTCTCAAGCGGAGAGAGAGCTTCGGCGTCAAACGCCTATTTGGCTCTCTGAAAGGGAAGGAGCGAGAACGTGATCATGGCCGTTCGCAGACTGTTCCTGGTACGACGATGGGCTCAACTGCCAATCTCTCTTCGAGTACGCTATCATCTGACTCATCCTCGGCTTCAGAGCACGCCGTTGAGGGCTGGGAAGTGGTAGGAGAAGAGGAGTCCGCCAACCCCAGTGCCCATTCTACAGCTCCAACCTCCCCTGCACGCTCGATTCCAGAGCGCTCCGCGACGTCACCCACTGGGTCCGTCTCGTCCCCTACCTCAGAAAACGCACATCCGGCTTTCCTAAACAGGCCCGTGCGCCAGCGCCCCGTCACTCTAGACCCCGACACCCCGTTGACACCCATTTCGTCTCTCCCCGCACCAGCGACTCCCAAGACTATTGCGTCCCCGTTGGCTACGCCGTTTGTCGCTGCTGCCACTCGCCCCTTCCTCCCGGAGAAGTCCCCACTCCGCACGCTAGCCAATACACAGCAGCTTCGCCAAGTGCAGGCACGCATCCAGACGCAAGCTACCATCAGTGTGAGCCCGCCTACGCCCAGCTCGCCATTCCCCACTGTCACGGCTACGGTAGCCCCAGCTATTCCGTCTACTCCTCGTAGTTCTCGACCCTGCCCATCGGTTACATGGAAGGTCCCCTCACCCGCTACACGCTCGCCCCTGTCCAAGACCCCCGCTCAGCCTACCTCTGGGGCTTCCACTCCGGTACAATCCCCGGTGCAATCCCCAGTGCGTTCCCCAGTGCATTCCCCAGTGCATTCTCCAGTGCATTCCCCGGTTCCATCTCCTACACCGGCACCAACGCCTCTTCCTCGCATCGTTACCGCAGCCACTGCGACCCACCCTGCTGTTGCCGCACTGGTGCGCAGCGAGATGAGCGCGCTCCGCCACCAGTCTGCACCCCTCCCGCCACGCACGCCGACGGAGGCTCCAGAAAACACCATTCCGAGCCCCATCAGCCAGTCGTCGTCGCTCGCCCCGACCGATGGACAAGTGCACCTCCGGAGGCGGCCCGCGGTCACACCTCCGTCGTCGCACCGTAGGGCGATCCACTCGCTCGACTGCAGCCCGGTGCTCGAAGGAGCGCAGAGTCCTTTCACTTCGTGGTCGCCTACTGTGTCATTCGACTTCAATGAAGACTCCGAGTCAGAGGCCGAGGCGTCAGACGAAGAGCCAGAAAGCATGTCTATCGTGCAACTCCTGGCTGCAGACGAGGAGCGCGCGACTTCTCGCCGCCCATCTGCACCTGCCGCACCTGCACCAGCACCCGCGCTCGCCCCCGCTACCCCGGCCACTACACCCACCACGCCGACCTTCCCTGCCGGAATCGGCGCAAGCCCCAGCCTGTCCTCGCACTTCCCTGGACGGCCGCTGCCCCAGCCCCCCGTCGAGCCCGAGGTGCCTGTGAAGCGCGTGCCTGACGGTTACCCCGTTAACCGCATGCCCGAGGCGAACTACGGACGGACGACGGCCGCGTCGACCCCCGTCCGCGTTCCGCTGTTGCTGTCGCCGCCGTCACCAGTCACGCCTCAGCGTCACGTGCCTCCGCCCCCGGCTCCGCCTGCTCCTGCCCCTCCGTCTGCTGCACCCCGTGCCCGTGTCCCTCCAGAGTTTCTCGCCTCGCCATGGCCCGTGGTCATCGAGCGCTCCGAGTCGGGAGGGAGCGTGCTCGAGGATGCAGCGGCGGCCGAGGAGGGCCCGCGGCCCGAGTTTCTGCAGATCACGGACCTAGACGTCCTCGCCTCGCGCGCGTTTGACGGGCCCGCGGACGGCCGGAACTACGAGGTACGTGCCTCCCCCCTTTCCGTCTCCGGGCGCGCAAACGTTCACCCGTCTCTGACGCCTGGCGCTTTCGTAGGATCTGCTGCTCGTATCGGAGGTCCTGGGGTCCGTAGCGCCCGCAGGCGGTCCGCGGAAGAAGGCGCCGGTGCCTTTCACGGGCAAGGTGGAGGTGATGCGGCGCCGTGTGCTCAAGGACGGACGGGTGAAACTCAAGATGTCGCTCTTGGGCGTGCCCGTGGACCGCTGTGGGGCGTGTCTGTCCCAGTTCAGGCGCGACGAGCGCGGGGCCCTCGCACCGGCGTGCAAGCATGCGTGAGTGTCTCTTTGCTACTCCCGGATTCTCGTCGGATCGGTCGGACTTCTCCGGGGCAATTTGGCTCTGCGTGAGCAGACGTTGTACCCGGTTATGTCGGGAAGTGTTCGTGGCTGCGTTTGCGGTCGTGTGCTCTAATGTTTGCCGGGGATCGAAGGACGAGTGCTGACGCTTCCTTCGCGCAGGTTCCACGAGGCGTGCCTCCGCCGCTGGCTGGGCACCGCGTCCGCGTGTCCCATGTGCCGCATGGCACTGACGTTTGACGAGTGAGCGCGCCTGGGCTGCGCTCGCGTCGAGCTTCTCCAACATTTCCATCTCTGTCCGTATCATGTCGTGCTTTCGAATGCTTGTCCCCTCACACACCGTTATACGCCGTCTCTCATACTCCCCGCTCACGCATACAGTTGTATCATCTCGGTCGGATCTCATGTAGCGCTACGCCGTCTCTCCCTCTCATCCTTCCCATCCTGATCTGCATACTCACTGTTACCACCCATCACTCGCATGCCCCCCTGCACCATCACGCGTCGCCTCGCGCCCCATCATCATTCGCACATCCACGCAACAGCGCATGCTTCCCACCCCCCTCCGCTCTTCCTGCAGGTTTTCAGTTCGCGGTAGTTCCCTCTATCGGTTTTGGCTGGTCACGACCCTGGTCTCTTACGTTCTTACGCCCCACGTTGCATACAGAACGAACCTTCCCACGCTGTTCACCGGGAGCGAGCCTCCCCGAGGTGGACGGACACTTCCATACACGCGGTCTGTAGGGACGTGTTCGTTTATTACGGCCGTTTCATTTCGCACTCGGTGACGTCCGTACGCTATACTTCTTTTTGGGATACTTCCATCTCTTGAAACGTACGTACAGTACTAGCACTTCCCTGCCTGGGCTCGGAACATCGGACGTCTATTTTTCGATGACATTTATTTCTGTGCGCTCCAAGACGAGGTACGTATGATACAAGGACCGGGTGTGCTGCAAGAGAACAAGAGGATAAAGCAAGGTCATGACGTAGCCAATAGATCAGATGGAACGGGAATGACAGTGATGGAGGAAGTGTCTAGGCTTCCCGCTTTGAGAGCCTCAACACGCTGCTTGAGGAGCGCAAACTGCTTGATCTTATCCGGGAGCTGCGCACGTCATAGGTCCGGAAATGAGAAGAGAGGGCCATCGAAGGGAACATTCGAGGCGGGCAACAGAGCGCAACCCACCTGGTGGCTGGCGACGAGCCCAGACGTGCTGACCGCGACGAAGAACAGGGTCTCACAGACGTCCGCGCCGGCTGGAGAAACACGTTGGGCGTGTTAGGGAGGGCGCGGGCAACGAGGTGGAGGGGACGTACAAGCCTGATGCACCACTTTGTAGGGCTGGAGGTCGTACACGAACGGGTCTTGCGCCTTCTGCTTGGCGGCGCGCTTGGTGCTGCCCTTCGGCCGAGACCCACCCGCGGAGGGCGACGAGGAGAGGGGTGTAGAACTGGAGACACTGGGTTCTGCACGAAACGTGAAGGCTTTGCTGGGAAGCCCGGGTGCGGGCGAGGGCGCCGCTGCGCGCGCGAAGGTGTCCCAGATGCCCTTCCCGACGAAGCAGACGACGCGTGGGCGGTGGGTCGCGATCTTGCGTAGGAGGGCCGGAACGCCCTCTGTAAATTCAGTGTTATGGAGCTCCGCTGCCTGGGGGTCGTGTGTGAATCGCAGGGGTAGAAGGTAAGTAGTAGGAAGGTACCTGTGCCGTAGGCCGTTCTACGAGATTCGTCTATAGTCGCGACGCGAGGGAATGATCAGTGATCTTGAGAATTCTCTTGGGGAGAAAGAGGCATACCAACCCCAAGTTGAAACAGCTCGGGAGCGTGCCGTCTTCATCTGGGCTGAGGAGTCTATCAGTCAATCCTGGATGAAACCCTTTTGAATAGCTGCGGGAGGATAATAGACTCATAAATGTGCATACCTGCACCGTGGAGACAGCGCCAGAAGTGGTTAGAACGGTGGGTATAGTGGTGACCGTGAATAGCCGACATTTTCCCTGGGCTGAGACACGAGGCATATGAGCGGCGTGGTGGCGTACGGCATGTGCGTGGACAGGAGCTCACTTAATGCCGCAAAACATCACTGGATGAGACCTCAATATTGGTGACCGATTTCCTTTTCGCAGATAAAGAGAACAAATAAACGATCTCACCATCTAACACTGTGCCCTCTTCGCCCAGGTGGTCAGGAAGGCCATTCAAGTGAGCATATTTCTCGGGAGGTGCCACGGTGACTCTAGCCTTTCCCTTGACCGTGGACGCAGTGCGCGCTCTTTTGTTTGACTTGGGAGAGGCAGGAATCTCGTCGAGCGGGTCTTCAAGAGTCTGTGGCACCTTTCGACGGCGGGTCGGGCGGTCATCTGGTGAAGTAGGATGCGGAGGAAGAGCGGAATCTGGATCTTCCAAGCCCCCCTCGTTGGATGAGGTACGTGTTCGTCGACTCGAACGCCGAAGAGGGGGAGTGGGCCCGTCACTGAAGCGAAATGAGGACAGCTTCTCCCGCAGCCTCTGGGTGGGGGTGAGCGAGCCCTCTGCCTCACTCTGCGGTGTGTGGGGAGGTGTCATATTGGTGCTTCAGCAATGAGGCGCTAGGAGTGGCAAGATGAAAGTGAGGTAAGATAGGTGGGGGTAGATCTATCCAGGGCTCGCCCATGCTGTGTACACTGCGGGCTCCACGAGTATGGTCGCCTCGCCTGGAGTGTTCACTATGAAGTCTGGGTTCAATGTTCAGCGCCGAAATGCAAGTAGCCTGCGGAGACGTAAGAGGAAGGTCTGAATGAGGTACTTGTTTCTCACAGAAGGTTCCACGTGGATGGCACGAGGATCATCGGGTTCACCCGGAGCGTCGGGGTATGCCGTAGAATCTATTTTTGACTGCCTACCCCGCGTTCCCCCACCCTGGTCACGATCTCGGCCTTGTCCGTCTGCTACCAACACCAAGCTGCACAATGCCATATGCTGCAAGATACGAACCATGCTCCTGAAGCTGCGGGCGTCGGGTCTTAGAAAATTCTTACGTTGTTGAAGTAGTAAGGCTCTGTCTCCAAGTACCTTCGGCCGACCTCACTCTCGGCGGCCAGCTCGTGTGGGGTCTGGTCATGCACCACGGGCAGAACATACGGCCGTGCGACACAGGTGCGGTACTCCGGGGCGAATAGGTTCGCCTACGTGTCTGGTAGCGTAATCAATGTTCTCGAACCCCAGGTTGCTGAAATGTCGTCATTACAGATATCACTACGACTGTCCGTTGTTCAAAATTCGCGAGCAGTGACGGTGACAATCGCGGTGCTCCATCGACTCCGCCTCGGGGACTCTGAGTTTTCGAATCACGTCGTTTGAACTCGCCATCCGGGGCAGTGAATGGATAGCAGCGTGGTCCCCAATCCAGATACCATCATCATCGAACCTGTGATAACCTCGTGCCAAGGCTGTTAGAACACCGTGCACAATGTCTTGGCATCGACCATCCTACCCTCGGCACATGGTTCTCCCCGTCTCTGTCTTGCGGTCTGCGTCGTAATTCCGTAGGCAAGTGGCTGTCTGGTTCTCACACCCCCATCTGGCTAATGCAGAGCTAGTCTAGGTCGGCTTGTATATTGCTGCCGCCGCCGCCCAAGTTTCCTTCTAGAACTTAGCTCTCTCTGGAGTGCTTTCCGAGCGCGGTCACCGGCCATAGACAACCATGAGTACCACGAGGTGATTCGGATACAGCCTGACCTCCTGCTCGCTACGGATAATTCGAAGTCAGCAGCAGTGAGAGTGGGACACTCGAACAGACTCAGGCCGATGCCTTGACGATCACAATCGCGGGGTCAGTGCAGACCCTATTGCTTCTCGGGCGTAGTTGATTTCATCAGGACCGTCCAGGTCATGCATGGTTGCCGTTGAGACAGAAAACAGTTCCATGCAGCTCCCGCTTCGTGGAGTCAGTGCACGCGGGTCCCGGCGATGGGACCTCTCCGCCTAGCGAGCATGCGTTGCCCTTCCCGAAGGTACCCTCCGGCCGATAAACCAACGGTATAAAAGCTACCCCACGACAGCAACGGGTTCTCCAGGCGAACTCGTTCCCGTCTTCGCTCCAGACAGACTTTCATCGGTCTCCGTCTCATCCTCCTCCCGACCCCCCACCCCCGCATTCCGAGCCCTCTCCATCATGTTCGCATTCAACAAGGTCTTTGCATCCGTTTTCCTTGCGGTGCTCTGCGCTGGCTCGGCCTCTGCGGTCCCCTTCCCCCCCAGCTCCAAGTTCTCGACGCGCCGTTCTCGCGTGATCGGTCGGGACTTCAAGCTTGAGACTTTCCATCCCGAGTCTTCCTTCGAGGTATGCTTCTAGTCGTTCTGGTCATGTGACTTGTAATACTAACGAACGACTTTCCAGACTTTCGGGTCCGGTATTGATCACCCTCTGTCTAAGCGCGCCGACGCCTCCATCGAGGATTCGGCGGTAGCTTTCGTGCAGTCGCGTATCAACGCGGACGCGGACGCCGTTAACGTCCACTCGACTCTCGATACCGAGACCGCGTCCCACGTCTACGTGAAGCAGACGAAGAACGGCATCCCCATCTCCAACGCCGTCGCCAACGTCGCGTTCAACAAGGACAACAAGGTTGTTGCCTTTGGCAGCACCTTCATCGACTCGACGAACGTCGCGTCCTCCGATCCGACCGTCGCCGCTGCCGACGCGGTCGCCACTGCGGAGAAGCAGCTAAACGCCACCTTCGACCAGGAGAACTTCCCCGAGCCGACCCTGGAGTACCTTGTTCAGCAAGATGGCTCCCTCGCTCTTACCCACGTTGTCCAGGTCCGTAACGAGGCAGAGGGAACCTGGGTCGAGGCGTTTGTCGATGCCCACTCCGGCGACATCGTTTCCATAACCGACTTCGTCGCGAAGGCTTCCGTAAGCACATCCCTCTCTACATGCATTTGTCAGCATAGGCTAATTCTTGCGCTCTCCGCAGTACCTCGTCCTCCCCATTCACAAGGAGCTTCCCACTGAGGGCTTTGAGGTCGTCACTGACCCTCAGATCGCGGCATCCTCGCCCAATGGCTGGCATACCGGCACTGACACTCAGGGCAACAACGTCCTCGCGTACAAGAGCAGCACCAGTTCGACGACGTCCGAGTCCGGCTCTGACCTCGTCTTCAACTACCCCATCAGCCTCACCACCGCGCCGACGACCACTGCGAACGTCAACGCCGCCCGCGTGAACGCTTTCTACCTCGTCAACATGATCCACGACATCACCTACCAGTACGGCTTCACCGAGACGTCCTTCAACTTCCAGACCGACAACTTCGGCCTCGGCGGCAAGGGCAACGACCGCGTCACCGTCTCCGTCCAGGACTCCGCGGGCACCGACAACGCCGACTTCTCGACGCCCCCCGACGGCCAGAGCGGCCACATGCGCATGTTCCTCTGGGACCTCACCAGCCCTCTGCGCGACGGCGCCATCGAGAACGACATTGTCGCGCACGAGAACACGCACGGTCTCACGAACCGCATGACGGGCGGTGGCACTGGCCGCTGCCTTCAGACCACTGAGTCCGGCGGCATGGGTGAGGGCTGGTCAGATGCTTTCGCTGAGTGCGTACATTCATAGTCACTCTGCCGCTCTTCCGCCGACACTTCTGCCCGTCCACAGCTGGCTCCACCAGACCGAGGACATCGCCGACTACGCGATGGGCCAGTGGGTCATCGGCGACGACCCCGCCGGCATCCGCTCGCACCCGTATTCGACCAACGCGACCACGAACCCGCTCCGCTACTCCTCGATCAAGACGCTCAACGAGGTGCACAACATCGGCGAGGTGTGGGCGAACATGCTGCACAACGTGCTCGGCGCGCTCGTCGGCGTGCACGGCTTCGACGCGGGCGCGGTCACGGACGCGACGTCCACCGCGGGCAACGCCGTCTACTTCCACCTCTTCGTCGACGCGCTCGCGCTCCAGCCGTGCAACCCCACGTTCGTGAACGCGCGCGACGCGTGGATCCAGGCCGACGCGAACCGGTACGGCGGCGTGAACAAGTGCACGCTCTGGAACGCGTTCGCGAGCAAGGGGCTTGGCGTCAACGCGAAGAGCTTCGTTGACGACAGCACGGTCCCGAGCGACTGCTAGACGCGTTCTCCTCTCTTTGTAGGTACATATTGGGGTGGATTAGGTTAGAAGCTCATGACTGTTGTACACGTGTATACGTATACCCCTCACCACGGCTTTGGCATGCAATCCGACGACTTTTCACGCTCTCCTGAATCACCGGGTGGCATGCTTGCACCAAATACCCGGGAAAGTCGGGGCACCCAGATGTTGCCCAGCCCTGACGATCCTCGTGATAAAATGATGGATGCGGCTCCGAGATCTGCGACGCGCAGGTCTGGACTTCTCCTACGGCGTTCTCGACGGACGCAAGTATCAGACAAAATATAACATCGTATTGCCCTCCGGTGACATCTCGCGGGCACCTCACCAAACATACGGAATGAGCCGATACGGCGTCCTCTTCGCCCACGCCTCCCACTCCTCCCCGAACTCCTCCCTCAGCATCTCGTCCTCCTGCTTTGTCCTCCCCACCATCCCGAACGAGACCGCAGCAATGTGAAGCAGGCACACCACGCCCGCCGCGCGCCCGAGGAACGTCCGCCCCAGCCCAGAGGCGCCAAAGAGCGAGCCGCGATCGAAGCAGAGCACGGCGGGCCCGAAAATCATGAGGAAGTATCCCGTGTACGCGGGGTGCCTCACGATCGCGTACGGGCCGCTGGTGACGAGCGAGTGCGACGCGTGCAGGCCGACGGCCCAGACGAAGAAGCGCCCGAGCGCGTGGTGGCACGCGACGCGCAGCGCACCGCCCGCGAGCGAGAGCGAGAGGCCCGCGAAGGCGTAGGGGGAGAGGCGGAGGGGTGCGGCGGCGGAGAGGATGCGCGCGGGAGGGGAGGGGAGGCTCGCGGCGACGAGGAGCGCGGCTTCGGTGAGCGCGAGGGCGCCGAGCGCGTACTGGGTGCGACGTGGCGATCGTGGTGATTCGCGGGATGCGCGCGCCAGGGACAGGGGGGCGGGGGGATCGGGGGATCGACAGGGCGATAAGCGCGATGATGCGAAGCCGCCGGGGACGACACTCACTTTCTCGATCGCCGCCAGGGCGATTTGAACAGGCGTTGTTTTCGTGAGCCAATCTTTCCCGCTCGCCTTTGGGCCTTTCTTCAGTGGTGGCGCCTTGTTCGTAGGCGGTGTCATGCCATAGTAGTTGTACACGGTCCACGATACTAGGAGGGGGACCTTGACCAGCGTCGTTGATAAGGCAGGAGTGTAGCCTACAAGGAACATCGTGAGTCGTGATTTGAGAGAGTAGGTGGGGGCGTGTCGTCGTAGATAGGTCGTAACGGTGTTGCCCTGGTATGTGGCTCACCTTTATAATCGTAGGCTTATGCCCAGACTCCATAAGCAGGGAAGACCAACTCGCGGTGCCCGGCGTTCCTCCCTCCGCCGAGGGTCGGTTGCATGTTCGATAGCGTACCCCGCCATCAACGCGAATATGTTGTGCCGGTGATGCGCCCCCTCACGCGGGATCATCGAGCACACACGTCAGCCCACTGTGCCAAAAGTGTTCGTGTGGAGCTGTGCGAGAGCTAGCGTGCCTGGAATGCCTCCAGCCTTGGTACGGTACTTATTACTTCGAAAGGTATGGTTGAACACATGGCAGTACTTCTGGCTGTTCCTACAAGCGCTCTATGTAGACGTGAATATCACCTATCTGAGGCATTGAGGCCCGGTCGCCCTGATGTTTGTGGGTCCTTGCTTGACGGGAACACTCCAGCCCAAGCTCGGCGGACGCGTCTCTGGAGTCCGGGGCCTCGAGGCTTATGTGAACTCACTAGAACTTGACATCTGCTCACGAAAGCATCATATCTTCCGTACGGGATACACGCTCGGATCTACAAGGACCTTGATTGCAGTGAGCATAATATAAGATCCTTGCAGAACGGCGCCCTTACCTTAGTAAACGAAGGGAATTAGTCGATACGGTGTCCTCTTTGCCCACTTGTCCCATTGAGTCCCGAATTCCTTCCTTAGAAGACCGTCCTCGCGCCCCATACGCATCAACAAGCTCGGCGTCACGCTCAAAGAGTGAATAAGTACCGCGCCTGCGGCTACCTTCCCCACGGGGGTATTTCCCAGACTTGCTACCGTGAAATACGAGTTTGGTCCAAAGAGCAACAAAAGGTTTCCGGCTGCCATGAGAAGCCACCCGGTGTAGCTGGGATGTCGCACGATAGCGTATGGCCCGCTCGTGATGAGTTCATGATTGCGTTGTACAGTGACTTGCCAGGTAAAAAATTGCCGGAGTGCATGGTGACACCAAATACGAATGAGGCTGCCCGCAGTCGCGAGAATGCAGCCTGCGGCAGAGAGGCGAGTGAGTCGAAGGGCCGCAAGCGAGGTTGACGCGGGGAGGAGGGTAGATAGAATTCGTTGAGAAACTGGGGGTGGAAGACGGTCTGCGAGGAGGATAATCGCCTCGGCCATCGAGAGACCGCACATAGTATACTGTCATTTGTACTCAGAAATGAAGCGGACAAAAGAGAAGGAAGACCAGTTAAGCTTACCTTCACGACCGCTGCTACAATAAATTGAATGCGTATCGTCTGAGTGAGGTAGTCGCGTTCTTTCGTCTCTTCCGGTGCAAGTTTAGTAGGAGGGGCCAGCGCACGGTAGAGGCATGCGGCATGGGATAGAAGGAGTGGGACTTTCAACAGCGTACTGGGAAGGGGCATTGTGAACGATGAGCGAGGCGTATGCGCAAATGAAAGGATTGTCTTGTTAATATACTACGTAAATGCTGACTCTATGCGACTAAGGTCCCCGGGTTTGAATATAGCATCGCAGCTGCATGCTGCTCTCCAACCTGCGCGCTGATAGCACATATGTGTTCTCACGTGTACTGCGTAAACATGTCAGCTGCGATCGCTCCTGAGTCAGATTGACAGCCTTATTAGAACTCTTACGAGACGAATGTCAAAGCATGGGACCCAAGATATATATTCTGTGTGAAATAGGCAGGCGGTCGTCAGAAGTACACGCTCGAGTGACTTCTCATAATTTGTGTGGAGCCTTGAAAGTTCGCACTCTGGAAGCTTGATGTGTTTGAATGGCATAACGCATTTTATTAAATCAATGCCATGTCGTCGAAGTGCAAAGTGCCAGAGATTGCGCGGGTAGCTGTTGAGAGCAGAGATTGAACAGAAGAAAATCAGAGAGTTCGGATCGGGTCATTGACGATGCCACCATAGGCGCCTTTTTCCACGTGGCTACTAGCGATACTGGAAGTCTCCGATCTCTTGGGACGGTAAGTAGTAGTCACCGATGCTGAGGGTCGAAATCGGATCAGCTGGTCTGTCGACTTATGTGGGGAAAGTTATAGGAGAACAGAGTTGGGGCTAACAGCATGAACGAGTTATAGGTATAGTTGCGTGTCGGACGGGCTGCTTCACATAGCACATCAACAGTGATTATTATTCACGGTTGGGGGAACTACTCCTTCCATTCACGAGCTGTTAGCTACAAGTTGACCAGAGACATCATCTCAGCATTCATTTTCAATAGGGCAACAGAGCCTCTAAGCCTTGCCCGCCTTCAGAACTCTCTCGATGCCCTCCAAGATCTTCGTGACCACGTCCTTCTGCTCAACGCCACCATTAGCGTAGTTTAGTTATAACTCAACCACTACGTACCTCGTCCCAAGTCTTGACCACGCTCTCCCGCGCGAGGTTCGCCTCGAGGTACCGCTTCAGCCGCGGCGACTCGAGCGCAGCGAATCCCCGCGCCGGCTCGCCCGACTGCATGCTAGGCGGCTGTGCCTTAAACATCGCGCGCATGCGCAGAAAGAGCGGCACCACCGCGGCATCGGCGATGCTCCACTGCTCGCCCAGCACAAACTCGCCCTCCACAGGGAGCATGCCCTCCAGCTCCGTGAGCGCGGCGAGGAGGGGGTCGAGGTTTGTGCGCCCGAGGATGGCAGGGATGAATGTGGTCGTCAGCTTCGTCTCCACGACGTTCATGAAGAGCCGCGCCTTGGCGCGCAGGGCGGGAGAGGCGGGCAGGAGGCAGTGGGTGGTGTCGAGGTCGGCCAGGAATTCGAGGATAATCAAGGACTCTGGGGTACCAAACATCTCAGGCGAAGGTTCCTCGCCGGGGTGCAATTCGCCACCCCCATATACAAGGTATGGGATCTAGAGACGAATTTCGGGAAAATAATCGATCAGCCCGGCCCTGTGAGGGATGTTTGAGAGACCTCACCCTTCCGGCAGAGTACACTTTCTCCGCATACCAGGCGGGCTTATTGCTGAGATCAATATCGATGATCTTATACTCGGCCCCGATTTCTTCCAACGCGATGCAGACGCGGTGGCTGAAGGGTGAGTACTGAGATCGTGTTCAGTTGTTTGTCCCTCGGGCAAAGTTAGGCCAGAGAGCTTACTGTGGAAGTGTAGAGAGTAATGTTTTGAAGTTCCTTGCTCATTTTTGGTGGGAATGTTCAGCTGCGAGTGAGGGTGAATGGTCTTGTTGCTGGGCGCCTCGCCCTTCCGCGGTCCCTATCGCTTTATACGCCGTCGCCAGCACTCGCCGCACCCGTCGCTCCCACAACCCATGACCAAGCAACGACTTGAAGAACGGTAGCGATTCGCCAAAGGAAGACCGAGGATGTCGGCGAGCCTCGACTTGCTATTCGGAATTGTTGATAAAGGAGAGGCTTCAAGCGGGCGCGGACCGACGCCTGCCACACGTACGACTGGAACCGGATATGTGTTAGTCATCATAGCCATGCCGTCCATCGGATTTAAAGGTGTATTCCACGACTCACGGCGTATATCAGATACGTCAGATAGTGCAGTTACCTGTAGATTTCTAAACGTGGGGGTGAAACAGCGAAGGCGACGCGCAGAGGCGCCTTCGATGCAATTTGTAAGCTTCTGCAGGAGCGCAGCAGTGATACTGTAGAACTCACATTGAGTCTGTTCGAGATTTCTGTCAGCTGAAGCGCCGGCGTGCATGATTGTCGTCAAGAACTAAACAGAAAGTGAGCAAAACTTTCCAAGACACATCCCTATGGTTTAATGTCGGTGAATCCATCTACTATCACTGACTTCCTGTGATTCTCCACTCGAGATTTCATCCCAGACAAACGTTAAGACATTGAGTAGACGACATTATCTATAGACAAACATCAAGGCGACACAACGAGCGGCACCAATCGTTATAGTCCATCCGCGCGCACCGGGTACGTGATACACCTCCGCCGCCGCCGCCGTGTCGTTTTGTCGCGTTCGGCACCGCGCCATCGCCACTTTGCCTCCGCGAAACCTGACGCCGCCCCAGCTGATCACAGCCGGACGATCAGCTGCTTAATGCCCGACATCCAGAGGCCGATGTCGTCCGTGAGCGATCCTCTCGTGAGAAGATCCATATGGATCGCCATCGCCGCGTCGCGATCGTGTGCGTCCATGGCTGCAGGTGAAACAGTCAGTGACTCAGCTTTGCATCCACCAAGCGTCACTGCGCACCTCGCGAAAGAACCAAGAGCTGCTCGCACACGGGCTTCGACAGCGTCTCGCAATTGAGCGCATCAAACAGCGGGCTGATTCGCCTCTCAAGGTCATCTACGAGCCGTCTCTGCTGGGGCTTCAAGAGTCGACGTGGTCAATGTCTCGCGCACAGGGTACAAGAACAAGGCACTTACAGGCGTCACCTGCTTGAGTTGCTCAAGCTGCCCAGAGATGACCTGGAAGACGGGGCGGAGTTCCTCTGGTATATGACTCCGGTCGCCAGGGGCTGGATGATCGCAAAACTCGATGAGCACCTCAAGTCGTCTCGTAGGTGATAGATGACTTACGGTACTTAGGCGCAGGCGGACCCGGCTTTGCGCGGGGCGGCGCGGGCGCGCCTCCGGGTGTCCCACCACGGGGCGGACCGCCAGGAGGACCGCCGGCGGGCGGGTGACCCATAGGCGGAGGCGGCATGCCCGGCCCTCCCTGGGGCGGCGCGAACTGCTGCTGCGCTTGTGGCGGCGGACCATACGGGCCTGGTTGCTGTTGCCCTTGAGGAGGAGCATACGGACCTGTTGGAGGCGGAGCGCCGGGGCCTTGCTGCTGCTGGGGTGACATGACGCCGTAGGGGCCGGGAGGAGCACCAGGACCGCCGGGCGGCGGGTATGGTGCGTGACCATGAGGCGGAGGAGGCGCCTGCCCAGGGAGCGGGCCTCCGCCGGGCGCGCCGAACTGGCTAGGAGGCGAACGCATCATACCGGGACCAGGGGGACCTTGTGGAGGGGGGCCGGCAGGAATACGCTGGGGAGGAGGAGCCATGTGACCTTGAGGAGGGCCGGGAGGGCCTGACGGGGGACGCGCGTGAGGCGGGTAAGGAGCCGCACCAGGTCCGCCAGGGGGCGGGGGTCCACGCTGACCTTGTGGTGGTGGGGGCGCGCGCTGCTGAACGCTTCCCGGGCGGGGCGGCGGGGGAAGATTGCCTGGCGGCGGAGACTGGCCGTACGGCATCGAGACGGGAGAGGGCGCGTTCGGGAAGGGAGACGTGATCGCGGCCGGTTTTGCAGGGTTCGTGATGGCGGGTGTTCGTCTCTGCTGGAGCGCCGCGGGCGCATCGTTCCATCCACCGTTGTCGCGTTTGATGGGCGGGCCTTGAGGGGGCGGAGCGAGTGGAGGTGCGGACGGTGTGGAAGTCGCACCGCGACCGGGAGGGGGCGGCGGCGGGATAGCGGGTTGTTGAGGCTGCGGCTGTGCAGGTCCGCGATAGTACGAGTTGTATCCGGGACCGCCAGCCTGATACGACTGCTGCGGCTGAGGCTGCTGAGCAGGAGGCATAGGCGGTGCGTACGGGTTCGAGGCCTGGGAAGCCACAGGCGGAGCATACGGATTGGTGCTCTGGGCGATGGCAGGTTGCCCAGCAGGAACATAGGGCTCATACACAGAGCTGCTCGTCGTGGCCTGGCTGATCGTCTGCGACTGCTGAGGGACGCTATATTGACCATACCCGTAGACAGAGCTGGTCGATGCGACCGGAGCAGCCTTGGCGGGAACAGCAGGAACAGCGCCGAGAGACGCGTTCCGAACCGGCGTCACGTTGGCAGCCTTGAGAAGGCGTTCGCGCCCCACGGTGAAGTCGTACGGGGACCCTGACGCGCCGTTGTACTCCGCCGGAACGAGTTTGAGGAAGGCGACCGCCTCCTTCACAAGCGCCTGGGCCGAGAGGAGATCGGCGTACTCGAAATAGCGGTCGTACAGGCCCGAGAGCTTGTATGCACGGCTTGCGGCGTCCACCTCCGGCGTAAGGTGGAGGTCGTCGTCGACGTAGTTGATCGCCTTGCGGAATACCGTGACCTTCTCGATGAAGGTTTGGAGAGCGAGTGCGTGCGCAGTGTACAGGGAGCCGTCGACTAGGCCCTCACCCTCGACCAAACGCTTCTCTTCCTCGGCCAGCTCTTCGATCCAGATGTTGACCAGTCGCTCCAGACGACCCGCGGCAAGGTATGTAAGCGTCGCATTCCGGCGGAGCTCAGTTGCCTTCTCCGCCGCATCGGGTGCACCGGAGGCCTTGACAACGTTGGACTGGAACTCGAGACGCTGACCAAGCTGCTCCGCCAGTCCCGAAAACTCGTCTGCGCTTGCGAAAGTGCACACCACTACAAAGATCTCCTGCCACTCCTGGAGGTCCGCATTCTGGACGATGTCGTCAAGGTCGTTGGTGACGATCGACTGGAAGAGACGGAGGTAAGGGAACGCGGTCGTACGGCGCTCGAAGTAGGCCTTCTGTGTCTTCGCGAGGAGCTCAGGTCCGCCCTTGACAGCGAGGAGGATAGCGTCCGCGAATCGGTCAGCGGATAAGCAGAGCGACACGGCGGACTCGAAGTCGCCGAGGACGAGCGCCTTCGTTACGAGACGGTCGGTTTCGGACTCGTCGGCGGGGTAAATCTTGAACGTGTTGTTCTTGAGCGCGTCCGAAGCGACCGAGGACGGGCGCGAGCCAATCGTCGCTGCCACCGAAGAATCGAGGGGGTAGTTGTGGTGCGGAACCAGGATGTTGTCGTCTTCGGTCGACCGCGCCGTCCCGATGCTGCCAAAGAAGTCCGCCGCGGCGTCGCCTTGAGGAGTGCCGATGGCGTTGTCGTCGCCGAAGAGGCTCGGAGCAGTCGTCGTGGACTCGCCGTCAGCCTGGCGTGTAGTGCCAGTCGCGTCCGAAGCCCCACCAGCACTGACTTCTGAAGGCGTTTGCTCTGCCGCCAACGCTGCGCTATCGAGTCCCTCTTCACCCTCACCCTCACCCTCATCTTCGCCCTCGTCGTCCTCAGCCTCTGGCGTTGCCTCCCGCTCCGGCTCCACGAACGAAACAACGGGCTCGTGGGTCCGGAGGTCGGTCTCAGTGAGATCTTCCTCTGTCACGATGCTCGCCTTCTCAGCCGCCGCCCGCTTCAAGTTGGAGATAGCCTCCGCAACGCGGGCGGCGACTTCCTCCTTCGAGAAACCGAGCAACGTAATGAGCTCGTCGCGCGAGTCGGCCTTGAACAAGCTCAGGAGCGCCTTCCACGTCGCGGAAGCCTCATCCGCTGATGTCTTCTCCTGGGCCAGATCCTTCAGGCTGTCGGCATCCATCGAAGACTGCAGCTTCGTCGCCCGTTCCACAATAACGTTCTCTGTCACGACCTTGCGGATGTGCACCACGCTGCTCTGGTTCTGACCTTGTGCAGAGGGGAGGTTCGAGACGCTGGTAAGCTTGCCTCCATAACCAAACGAGCTAGACACAGGGCGACGCAGCCACTTCGGAGGGTTCTTGAGTGAAAGAGTAGCCTGGCTTGCACGCGAGAACCCAGGGGCCCCAAAGATGTCTGACGCGTCGACCTGTTGGGTCGTCTTGGGTGCTTCGCTCGCCTCGTTGGTGGACTGGATGGAGTGGATGCCAACAGTGCCGTCAAAGAAAGCCGCAGCGAAAAGGTCAGGGTTGCGAGGACACCAATCAACCTGGAATGCCCAGTTGTCTGCAGACGGGAGCTATCATGGAGGTGAGCGGGGAAGCTTGAATGGATGCTGGATGGCATATACCGACCTCGCCAATCATCTCAGAGGTCTGGGGGTTCCAGCAGAGAGCCCTGTTATCCTTGCCGCACGACAACAAAAGGTCTGAATCTTGTTTGCACCACGAAAGCGACAACACGCCCTTCTCATGGCCAGTCAAGATCTGTCCAAGACCAGTTAAACACACCAGCTAATCCGCTTAAGCTCAGAGTCGTACCTTCTCTGGCGCGCGGGCATTACGGAGGTCCCAAACCATAATAACCGGCGATGCATCGTCCTCCGAGGAAGTGACCAGACGCGTAGCCTAATGGCAGTCAGTACAAGCCGCGAAGTAGGGAGAACGGGACGTACGTTATCCGGATGCCATGCAACATCGCTCATCCCTCTCCGTCCGCCCATGCTCATCCCGGGTCCACCAAACCCTTGCATTCCGCCCATGGTGCCCGCACCACCTCCGTATGCCAATGCCGCGACCTCGCGCTTCCCCCTCAGATCCCAAACAACAGTGTACCCTGTGCTGCTGGACGCCGCCAGAGCGTATTGAACGTGATGGTTCCATGCAAGTGCCGTGATCTCGTCGAGCTTGGTGCTGCGCGTCCCTGGCGAGTAGGGCTTGCTTGGGTCCTTAAGGTCCCAGACGTAGATCTGCAGGACGCGTCAGCACCGCATCGTATGAGCGCAGCACGCTACGCTACCTCGCCATTGACGGCACCAGAGGAGAACAGGTTCGTCTGGATAGGGTTGAAGTCAAGGCCGCGGATGGGACCCGTGTGTGTCTTGTTGCGGAGTATGAGCGACTCGGATGGCCTAGATCGTGTGTTAAGGCGACCGGTCGCGTATTTAACGGGCATGCACACTCACTCAGCACTCGCGACTATCTTCTCCGGGTCCCAGATGTCCAGCTCGCCATTCTCCATGCCAGCGACGATTACCCCGCTGGGACGCTCTCCGTTAACGTAGCCCCATGCGAGGCGGTTGAATCTGGGTGTATATGTCTACATCTCGCGGTTGCGCTCATCGCATTAGGAGCACGCACCGTGAAGTAGTCGTAACAGTTCCCTTGGGGCCTGCCTGGCCCTCGCCTCCGAGGTCAAACTGAGTGCGGTCGAGGAAGTCCGGAGCCCATATCTCGAGTTGGCCGTTATTGCTGAACGATTCATCGAGGGCGCCCGCAACAGTGCCGGTCGCCAGCAACGGCAGAGAGGGGGTCGGTGACCACGCAAAGGTGGACGTCCTATGGATTTCTTTGAGCTTCATGGAGAGAAAGGTGGAGAGAAAGAGTGGGCAGGTGGGCGAAACTCAGTCGCGATATTCGTCCCTTAAGCGCTTAGATCACACCGACGTGTCATGACGCGGACCAGGCTCTGGCTGGTCTTCCTCCATCAATTCCGCGCTGATTGGGGCATTTATGATCTGAATTCCCATATCAGGGGGCCAGAGGCGTTCTCTGATGTCATCCTGCGCCGACTTCCCATAGCTTGAAAACGCTCTGTCGAAGACACGTCTACATCATAACGCAAACTATGTAACCTCCAATCATGCCCAGTCTGCTCACGAAGACCCCTGGTCACGCTGAATGTAAGGGTTCATCTTCCAGAGCTCAAGAGTAGATTCCTGTATGGGAGATTAACTATGAATGGGTTCGCCGACTCTAAAGCCATGCTCACCTCGTCAAACGTCTTCTGGAAGCTCTGTCTCGCCGTAACATCTCCAATGTATATCATTAGTCTCGAAAACTTCGGTCCTTCTAGCTCCTCGAACGCCTTCTTTCCCTCTCCAACCGGGTATTTGCCCATGTCATTCTTCAGCAGCATGATGATGCGCACGAAGAACGGCACGAGGCCGATATCCGCCACCGAAAACTCGCCAACCATGAAGCCAGTCGGAGGCAGGCGCGCCTGCACCGCTTCGAACGCATCGAGGAGAACAGTCGGAGGCTCGCCCAGGAAGAAGACCGCTTTCATCGCGTCGTAGAACTTGGGTTCGAACAAGGCAATGAGAAGCCGTGCCTTCGCGCGTTTCACAGGGTCCAAGGGGAGGAGTCTCGCCTGTGGGTACAGGTCCGCGAGGAATTCATTGATGATCGCAGACTCGGGAATCTTCACGGACTCTGCGGAAGGATCTTCTGGGTCGATCTCGGGTCCACCGTAGGTGATCGCTGGAACCTGGTCCGAGCGAATGTTAACTTCAACATATGAACACGCCTCGGCGTACTACTCACTTTGCCCGCAGGATTAACCCTTTCGGCATACCAAGAAGGCTTGTTCATGATGTCCACTATGAAGAGCTTATATTTTGCCCCCGTCTCCTCGAGCGCCATGTGCACACGGTGCCCATAGGGAGAGAGCTACAGATCGAGCCCTAGATTTATATCTCATGGTGTAAATAAAGAAGGGGAAGAGAACTTACCTGATGAGTGTAGAACGTGATTTGACCGGACTGAACCATGGTGAAGCAACTTCAACGGCGGGGAATAAGAGGGCACGCGTACGAAGGGTCGAGGGTAAGAGGTGAAGGGAGCAACGGTCGCCGATCCATTTCTTAAGTGCTCCAGATGCTGTTTCGTGGAAGGGTGTCTAAATGTATCGTTCAATAGGGAGCGAGGAAACGAAATTGAAACAGACCAGCGTTCATGTGACAGGAGGCAATTATGAGGGCCAAGTTAAGTCTATGCAGCGCTGTCAAGGTGGCTGCGGTGTCACTCCGATCCGGGGGCGTTAACGGAGCGCGATATGCCGACGTCGGGGCTAGTTAGAGGAGATGAGTGCTTTCCGTGTAGCATATCCCGGCTTCTCGGAAACCGAAAGGCTGCGGACCGCTTCGCACAACGGTCTTGTCTGACCTGGTGGGATCTTGACGTCAACGTCTGAATGTTAAGAACACTGCCACACGCGCCCTACATGCATATCGCTAATGAGATGTGGAGATAAGCCTTGCCGGTCGATGAGGCTAGTGATCGTATAGCCTCACAGTGAACTTTCTTTCATGTTTTTGTGGGGTATATGAGCCAATGGGCCCCGCACTGAGAGGCACGGGCGGACCGCGCTGACAACTGGCCGGCTTCCGTAAAGCCATTCTTCGAAAGGCCGCTGAATATACGGTCTGGTTTACAATCGTGCATGAACCCTCGCATTGTATTGTACACTTTCCCATTCATACCCGGTGACGTTCTCACTGAGCAAAGTAAGAGCTGTTCCGCTTCCAGTACGCCAAGTTCTTCTCCTGCTCGTCGAAACGCATGAGTAATACATCAGTCCGTTAACGCCAACGCGACTCACCACATCGAAGGCCTTCTGGAAGCTCGGGCGAGCTCTGATATCCTCGATGTAGCGCAAGAGACGCGCGAATTTCGGCCCCTTCAGGGTCTCCAGGACTGTCTCCCTCTCCGCAGCCGGCCCATACCCGTTCTCCAGCATAAGCACGATGCGCACGAGAACCGGCGCGGCGGCGATGTCCGCGAAGGACCACTCGCCTATGGCGAAGCTGCCCTTGCCCTCTCCAGGAAGGCGAGCCTGGACAGCTTCGAGCGCCTTGAGCAGGTTCGCGCTGGGCGCGCCCTCGAAGAAAAAGTTGCGCCACGCGTCGATGACACTCGTCTCGAACGTGGTCGCGAAGAGCATCGCGAGCGCACGCTGCGCAGGGTCGGCCGGCACGACCTTGCTCTCGGGGAATATGTCGCCAATGAAGGTGGTAATCACGAGGGACTCGGCGAGCTTCACGGAATCGGGAGAGGGGTCCTCGGGGGAGGCGGAGGCGCCGCCGTAGGTCATGGCGGGGATCTATAGGGCGGGTCAGAATGTATACGCTAGATAGGTGAAGACGCGACTAACTCTGCCGATGGGGTTCACCTTCTCAACGAACCATGTAGGCTTGTCGTGTACATCGATAATGAAGGGAGTGTAGTCTGCCTTGGCTTCTGTAAGCGCCATCTGCGTGCGCTCGCAGAACGGAGAGCACTGTAACGTCGTTTATGCCTGAGCGTCGAGCTAAGGACGATAAATTTGGGGATTTACATCGGCAGTGTAGAACACGATACGGCTTTGTTGCGCCATGGCAAAACACAAACTTGAGCGAAATCTGGAGTCTTCCTGAGGACTGGCTATAACTGCCAAAGTAGATGGATGCCTTTTATATGTGCCCTCCAAACAGCCAGTTCAGACTGGGGTCTCATCCGCGACGCGGCTACTGGCTGTAACCCCGAAACTGTGATACGGCATCTTGTTGGGAAATCTGTCCAAGTCAACCGCAAGATGCGGATCCCCGCACTTCTCTGCCATAAAGTCGAGTCATACTGACTCCTGATAAGAAGCTCTTGAGGCATGAGATCGCAGCGCGATGCATGATGCTTGCCTAGTGGCGAAAAGGCGGGTCTCATGACAACGTTCTATGGAGAGCAGAGATAGGCGACGCTTAGCGCGTTCGACGGGGGTACGAACGCGTAGCCGCTGGGGACTTGCAATTCCCGATGGACGGATAGAATACAGAGTAGTACACTCACTACTGCTCCCCGCCCCTTGCTGACGAAGCAGCTGCAGTCCGTTCCCTGATCTTGCTCTTCTTCAGCCTTGCCGCTTCCTCCTGAACCTGCTGACCTTCCCTGCGCCATTGTGCCTTCTCCCACGCATCCCACTCGTCGCGCGCATCGATCCAGCGTTCTTGAACATCGCGCACGTCTGATCGTGGTCCGCGGATTTGGCCCGCGGCGGAAGTCATCAGCGCATAAGTGTTTGGACGTTGTGACGAGGGCAGATGCGACGCGTCGACGGTGTCTGCAGGCTGGCCCACTGCTGGCGGTGGCACGAAAACACAGCCGGTGGCCTTGTCGATGAGGCGTGTGAGGTGCAACATGGATTCCTTGTCCTGTTTGGTAACGCAGATCGATGAGTCATAGGCACTTATCATGTACACGGCATTGAACGAGGGCAATGTGAATGGCTGGGCTGACTAAAACATTACGTCTACCCCTACCCGCAGGCAAATGTGTGGAAGTGCGAATCCTCGCAGTAGGCTACTTCCGGTCATCTTTGAAGAGCCGGCGCGAAAAGAAGAATCCAGCCCCGGCTGTTGACTCGAGGAGCAACTATTTCACCGCCGGTGTCTTTACAAGGGGCCACGAACACGGGGCGTGGAAATGAGGACACGGAGTTCGGAGACTTACCTCAACTGCAAGCGTCTCAAACCCAATAAGAGGAGTTTCTTCGATCAATGAGCATATAGCCATGTTCAGGGCGGCATAACGCGGATTTCGTTGCGAGAGCAGACTCTCTAGGTAGGATAGATCCTGAACTTCAGTATAGAAATCGAGATTGAAGTCTGGAGATTGCAAACGCCACGATCCCGAGGAAAGACGGACATTAGGCGAGTAAGCAATAAGCGCAGCGAGGGGTAGACGCACCAAGATCTCCGTATTGCCGTATGAGGTCGATCTTGGAAAGGACGTTGATATGGGGAAGTTCTAGGTGCAGCATGGCACGCAGGGACAACATGAGGACAGACACGTATTTAGCTGCGTCTGTGACGTAGTGAGCATCGCATAGATGAACTGCCGCTAGCTGGTCTGGCAGGCTCTAGAGTCAGCGGGGTCGAGCGGGTCCATGCAAGGACTTACGCGGAAGCCACTCTTCGTGAGCCGGCGAATGATATTCTTGACGCTGGGATGAATTGTGCTGAGTTCGACTTGCCCGGGGAGGTCGAAGAGTACATAGTCGTCCTTGTCGAGCTCCTTGAGGCGATCCTCAAGCCAATCGTAATTGGCCTCCAGGTATTCCATGCAATAGAGCATTCCGCCATTAGGCCCGAGACCAAATTCCTGCATGGCATCCTCCAGCTTTATGAGGGACGATATATCTATTGCACAGGGGTATGGGATGTTCTCATTTGCGGGGTCAAGGTTGACGACGGCGATGGGCCGAGAGAGTGCAGTGAAGAGTTGGTGCTTGCCATAGCAATACGTAGATTTTCCGCTACCCGGAGAGCCACAGACGACCTCCCCGAATGCCATGGCGTCACGGTGTGGAAGTGGAGCTTGAATATGAATGCGAAGTCGGGGTGCGTGTATAAAGCGAGGTGATAGCTCGGAGATTCTAGTCGCGGTTGTGGCTGAAGGTTTTCAAGCTCACTCAAGTCTCATGGAGGCCGAGGCGCCTACACACAGATGCTGTCACGTGCAGAGGTACTTGACGTCGCGTCGCGTCGCGCGTGTGCGCCGTGGACGCGTTCCAGCGTTGTTTACGTATTCCACTCCACATACACCTCGTCCTTGGTGTGCCAGGCAGTCCTCTACACCTTTTGTTGCATCGACAGACGCGTCATATCCTCTCTTCACACCCCAACGCCGCCTAGGAAACTATGAGTCAAATCATCTGGGAGGTCGAAGAGGAAGAGGACCAAAGACGGGTTAGCACTAGACCTCGCTCAAATGTGTGCATTCTCTCTAATAGAAGATCCACAGCAAGAGGAGAGGGATATGCAGATAGCTCTACAGAGATCCTTGGAAGCGTCTTATTCCCAACAGGCGGGTCCCAGTCGCCAGGCTACACAGAATGGCGCCATGCAGGCGGGGACGTCTTCGGGCACTCGGTCTTTGGAAGATCTCGACAGTGAAATAGAGGACATAGCGGCACAGGTGGGCCGCCTAGAAGAACTCCTCATGACCCTTCGCGCGGAGAGAGAAGATGTTCTCAAGAGTCTCCGAGGAGACGATGTACGAAGCAAGCCAAAGGGCAAAGGGAGGGATGTTGGAGACATCAACTATGATTCCGAACAGTTCGAATGGAGTGATCCACTGATGATGAAACTCAAGACTGTATTTGGCTTCGACTCTTTTCGTGTGTGCCAAGAAGGGTGAGTCAAGATTATTGCACCGGGACCACAATCCTAACGTATTTCACGTAGGATTTGCAATGCAAGCATGGATAGGCGGGACATCGTCGCCATTATGCCTACAGGTTCGCATATTCCGTTGAATCGTCACGCCTGAGTAACACTGAAGTGGGGTAGGCGGTGGCAAGTCCTTAGGATATCAACTCCCTGCTCTTATGGTGGCTGGATGCACGATTGTCATATCACCGCTTCTAGCCCTCATTTCTGATCAAATCATGCACTTACGGGAAGCTGGAAGTGAGCTATTACTTGTCGTTCCCCATCATGCATATTTGGCTCACAGCGGTGTGTGCAGTCAGCGCAGTCATGCTCACAAGTTCGACATCAAAACAAGAGACCAATAACATCTACTCAAAGCTAAAAGATATGGCGTTTGGAAAATCTGATGCCTCTGACATCAAGCTTTGTTATGTTACCGTGCGTTCAACGACGCCTGATATAATTGGACATTTCGCTAAACTGGACGCAGCCAGAGAAGGTTGCACAAAGCAAGACGTTTAAAACGGCACTTGATAAGTTGTATCGTGCCAATAGAATAGGTGAGTATCTCATCACATTTGTATTACCGCAAGTGCTCTTATTGAGTTGGTTAGCTCGCTTTGTCATCGACGAAGCCCACTGTGTGTCGTCTATGGGCCACGACTTTCGGTCCGTATCATAGCATAATATTTATTTCTCAATGGCTTATGCCTGCCTTTCTAGACCTGACTACCAGAAGCTTGGTATCCTGCGCGAGCACTTTCCGTCAGTGCCCATACTGGCATTGTCCGCGACATGTCCTCCCCTTGTGCTCAAGGATCTTCTCAGCACTCTCAAAATGCCCGCGCTGACTCCCGGCCAAAGTATGTACAGCAGGCTCCAATACGAATAATAGATTTAATGCGTCGGATATGGCAGCTGCCAATGCCAACGGCACAGTCCTGTTCTCTACCACGCTTTACAGGAAGAATCTGCACTACAAGGTCCTTCCTAAGCCAAATGACTCGAAGGGAAGCATGGAAGCCATGAAGGACTATATAGTCAATCATCACCGTGACGACACAGGCATTATATACTGCCACTCGAAAAAGGTCCGTCGGTCTCCGGGGACTGCCTTCCCCATGCGACTTTCCGCTCACACCACGTGTAGGACACAGAAAAGGTGGCAGAGGAATTGCATAATCTCAGCGGGGGCGTCATTAGGATAGGAGTCTACCACGCCGATGTCCCTGACGCCCAAAAGGAGATGCTTCACCGACGATGGCGAGACGGCAAGGTGAAGGTGGTATGCGCTACGATCGGTATGCCCTGCGGTGATTGATTCAGTGTGGCCCGCGCTCATCCATTTGCCAGCCTTCGGGATGGGCATCGACAAGGGCGATGTGCGGTTTGTCATTCATCATACGGTGCGCAGTCGTGCTCCACCATCACCTGCCATCTTAATAACATAGTGTTCGTAGCTTTCGGTGCGAGCTGTCGATGCGCACCCTCATACATCTCCCTGACCATCTCTGCAGAAGTCCCTCGACGGGTTCTACCAAGAGTCGGGGCGCGCAGGCCGCGACGGCAAAGATGCAGACTGCGTGCTATACTACCGCCCGCAGGACGCGTTCAAGATCGCGACGCTCACTTGGGACGAGCGCGGCGGCCAAGAGAAAGGCAATTATCGTACCGTCTACTGTCGCATATGGCGCCCTCTTACGATCACCCCCAGCGCTCGCCATGATCGCCTTCGCGAGCGACCTCGACGAATGCCGCAAGATCCAGTTCGCCAAGTAAGCCCCCTCCTCCTCCCGAGCCCAGGCCTACTCACACTCACTACTTCTCTACACAGCTACTTCAACAAGTCCTCCAAGGTCTCCCTCGCCTCCTGGGGCCCCAACAAGGAGGATGTGCTCACGCGCTGCGGGCACTGCGACAACTGCACACGCGCGCCCGACGCGCTCGAGCGGCTCGGCCCGCGCGGGCGCGTCGCCGCGTGGCGCGTGCTGCGCGTCGCGCAGGCTGCCGCGCGCGACCTCACGATGACGCAGCTCTACGACCTCGCGCGCGGCAAGGACGCGCCGCCCCCGCCGGGCAAGGGCCGCGGCCGTGGCAAGGCCCGCGTGCAGGACCCCACGAGCGTCGACGTCGACGACGTCGCTGAGGGCGCGAACGACCTCTCCAAGGACGTGAGTTGCCCCCCGTTCCTCCTTCCCGCTTCCCCTCTCCCTCTTATCTCTTCCTTCGAGTGGCGGCCTGACCCCCGCACGCAGCAAACCGAAGCGCTCTGCATCCGCCTCCTCGTCGACGGCTACCTCCGGCTCTCCCTCCGACAGACCGCACACGCCGTCAACGCCTACCTCCAGCCCACCGCGCTCGCCGAGCGCCTCACGCGCCTCGCGCGCGCCGACGTCGAGGCCGGCAAGGGGCCCCCGCTCGAGCTCGCCTTCCCCAAGCGCGCCGGTGCCTCGCGCCGCAAGAGCACTGGAGGTGCGGCATCGGGAGCGGGGGCAGGGAAGAAGAAGGGCGCGGGGGCCACGCAGACGACCCTCACCGACGCCACCCCCGCACGCACGCAAGCAGCGTCGGGGTCTGCGTCTGCGTCTGTGTCGCGCAAGCGCAAGCGCCGCTCGCCCGTCACGCCGAGCTCGCCGGAGCCGGGCGGGGCGGACGACCTCGCGCGGTTCGCGGACGCGGACGAGCAGGGCGCAAGTGGCGCCGAGGACGGGGATGTAGGTGGGGACGGGTACGAGAGCCTGGACGGGTTCATCGTCCCCGACGAGGGCGAGGGCGAGGACGTTGACGACATCGACGACATCGAAGACTACGATGATGACGACGGGGACGACTCGGAGATGGAGTGGCAGACGAGCCTGCGCGGGGGCACGCGCGCGGCGGGGGCGGCGAAGGGCAAGGCGCGGGAGGCGCCCCCCGCGAAGCGGACGCGGGTGGACCCCGCGGGCCCCGCGCACCGGCGGGTCGCGCTCGGGGGGTCCAGCGGGAGCAGGGTCTCTTCAGACGACGTCATTGAGATCTCCTCGGACTAGGTGGCCTTGACGGACATACGATCGATGTGTCTCTGGTGCTTGTGACCTCAGGCTGTAGCGGTAGAAGTTTCTTGTGTCCTCCGAACCACGGTATGTCCGTGTGCTATGTCGCATTAATGATGGTGTAATATAAATGCTCGACGATCCGTTCTCTGTGGAATATTTACAAGGGTCTGTAGAGGAAGTAGGGACGCATGATGCTCAAGGCCGCCGCCATGCCCTACGCCCTCATCGACAAGGTCGTCGAGCGCTATGACCGACCCTGTCGCGACACACTTGGACGGAATGAACTAAACGCTGCAAAAATCTCCCTGTCAAGCGTTAAAGGCCATCGGGTAGCGATCGAGCAGTGGCTCTCTGCAAAAAGACAAGTCGGCGCGCAGAGAGCTCATGTTCAGCAACAAAATCACGTGACTTACTTTCATGAAAAACACGTCTGTCCCAGGAGGCAAGATCAGTTAGCGGCCTCTGGTCAGCAGGTCCTATCCGACGCATCCTAGAGAGGGTGAGGGGGTGGATCGATGCCCGATGTGGTGGGGCGCGATGCTGCAAAGTGGGCGGGTCCCATATAGCTACGTATCTTACATAGTGTGCCAGTGGCCAAGTACGACTAACTACCAAACGACTACAGCTACTAAAAAATGCCAGGCATAAGTTACTTTGTTTCTCCGCATCCCGACCGGGCGACGACGACGAAGACGGCGGGGCGACGACGGCCGTGGACCTGTCTCCGCCAATATAGGTTAGCATAAAACAACAACAAGAGCATAACGGAGGCACGTGAGGGGGGGAGGGGAGGAGGGGGACGTAAAAAGCGTGAGCGTGAGCGTAAGCGTAACAGGTCGGGGGTCAAGAAACTTGAAGGTTTGAAGGACATGCGGGTCATCTATGCGGTCGTGAAACAACAACAACAGCGGACATGTGCCCCCCGCAGGCCCAACCGTCGGGCTGCGGGCAGAAGCAGGGAAGGGCGGGTGGATCTTGGGCCCGAGGCGTGGCAAGCTCCGGGCGACGATAGCGGCGAAATCTGAGGGCATTAGGCGCCTCTGACGAATAAAGATAGCGAGATTCCAGGCGTTTCGGACGGGGGGCGGGGGAGGACAGCAAGCAAGCGGGGGGGTGGGTGGGTATCTGATAGCGAAGACGGGGGGAGACGACAGCAATGCGGACGGCGTGCAGGCCACGGACGCGGCGCGTGGCGGGGTGAGGGTGGTGATGGGGGTGGGGGGTGGTTGGGCAGAGGGGACGAGAAGCGGTGGCGGCTGCGCTCAGATCGTCACCTGGCGCGGGCGCTTGAGGGCCGAGCGGAGGGGCAGCTTGGGGACGAGGCGGTGGGCCATGTCGATGCGCACGCCCTCCTCGTTCATCCAGCCCGCGTTGGGCTCAGGGTAGAACTGGTGAAACGGGGCGGCAGCGGCGGGGGGTCAGCATCAGCGTCGATCGCGCACACACCACACACTACACACACTCCGACGCGAAAAGAGGGGAAGGGAGCAGGGCGCGAGAGGGACGGACACTCACAGCGAGGTCGGGCGGGAACTCCGTGCCCGGCTCCGGGATCTTGTACTGCCCGTCGTTCGTCCACAGCTGGTCCCTGCGATCCAACATCGTGTCAACATATAGGAAGCTCTATATATGCAGAGCGCACACTCACCCGCGGCGGTTGAACCAGCCCTTCCTGCGCATCTCCGGGGGCACCGGGCTCGGGCAGACGAGGTTCTCCGTCCAGCGCACGGAGCGCTTCGCGAGCGCCGCCGCGGACACGACGAGCGCGCCCTGCAGGCCCTCGACGCCCGACGGGCTCCGCTGCATCTGCTGCGGCGCCGCGCCCGCCGTCGCATATTGTGGTTGGGGCGCGGCGGGGCTGTGGTGTGGCGGCGACGGCGTGCGGGCGTCGCGCTCGCGCTCGCGTTCGCGCTCTCGGTCGCGTTCACGCTCACGCTCGCGCTCCCGGCGAGGGGGCGAGGACGAAACGGCAGACGGCGGGAGGTGCGCAGAAGCAGCCCCCTCCGCGCGCCTGGCGCCATACGCATCCGGCACGGGCACAGGCGCCGAGCCGCTGCCCACCGCGGGCGGGGAGTGGCGCGCCGTGCTCGAAGCACGCGCAAGCCCCGACGCAGGGGGCGCGGACGCGGGCGGCGGGGAGCGGGCGACGGCGTAGTGGGTCGCGGCCGCTGCGCCCGGCGAATTCCTCTGGGCGGACGAGGACGAGGATGCAGAGGCGGCATCAGGGCCCGTCACGACGGCCGGGGCCCCTGCCACCGCGAGCCCTGGAGGCGCGCGTGGGTGCGCCGGCTCCCCCGCCCGCGGGCTGTCGTCGCGCTCCCGCTCTCGCTCACGGTCGCGTTCGCGTTCCCGCTCACGGTCGCGTTCACGGTCGCGGTGCTGCGACTGCGACCCGGGGGGCGGTGCCGCCGAGCGCGTCGCGGGAAGATCCCTCGGATCCCTCGCGACGGCCTGCGACACGGCCTCTCTTCGGGAGGAGGACGTGGCAGGCGGGGGCGGGACGGCGGTAGACGCAGAGGCAGAGGAGGAGGGGTGCGGGGCGTACACGGACGCCGCGCTCGAGTGCTGGGCGCGGCTGTCGGACTCGCGGCGGAAGGGCGTCGCGGAGCGGAGCGCGGGGGGCAGGTGCGGGTGCGGGTGCGGGGGCTGGGCGAACGGCGGGGGGCGCGGGGCGGACCACTGCGCGCCGAGCATGTCGACGACCATGGCGGGGTCCGGGTGGGTGTCGGAGACGACGGTGTCGCTGTCCGAGTCGGAGGAGTTGTCGAGCGGCGCGGAGCCGAGCTGGATGGGGAGCACGGGCGTGTGGGAGAT